>JAGFNQ010001030.1:566312-700516 GCA_024364735.1 Boesenbergia rotunda
GGCTTCAAGCCATTTATCCCTTTCTGAATTTTTCAGAACATCTTCATAACTGATAGGTTCGTCATCGTTAATGAGTAACACGTCATTCGATTCACTTATGAGAAATCCGTATCTCTCTGAAATATTGCGTGTCCTATCAGACCTACGAAGAAGTGGTGTTGTTTTAGGTTCAACTGATAGCTCATCATTATGAGTTATTGGTTGTGGGTCTAGACTAGGTGTCTCTGTAATGTCTATTGGAGTTTCTTGAACTTCTTCAAGTTCAATGCTACTCCCACTATTTTCTTGTAAAAGAAATTCTTTTTCTAGAAATACAGCATGCCTTGAAACAAACACCTTTTGTTCCAAGGGATGATAGAATTGGTAACCTTTCGTTTCCTTAGGGTATCCAATAAATAGACATTTATCAGACTTAGCATCCAATTTGTCTAATACAGTCCGCTTTACATAAGCAGGACAACCCCATATCTTTAGGTGAGATAAATGAGGTTTCTTACTATTCCACGTCTCATATGGAGTAGTAGAGACTATCTTGGTCGGGAGTCTATTTAGTAAGTAAACAGCTGTCTTAAGCACATAGCACCAAAAAGATTTTAGAAGAGTTACATGATTCATCATAGATCTAACCATGTCCATTAAGGTTCGGTTACGTCTCTCAAATACACCATTATGTTGTGGTGTATATGGCGGAGTCCATTGAGACAATATCTCATTGTCCCTAAGATAATCTTGAAACTCTTGACTTAAGTATTCACCACCCCGATCGGATCGAAGTATTTAATACTTTTGCCAAGCTGTTTCTCTACTTCACTTCTGAACTCTTTAAATTTCTCAAAAGCTTCAGATTTGTGTTTCATTAAGAACACATACCTGAATCGTGAGTGATCATCGATAAAGGTAATGAAGTAGCTATAGCCTCCTTGTGCAAGAGTTGACATTGATCCACATACATCAGTATGTATTAGACTAAGCAATTCTCCCACTGGTTTACCTTTTCTGGAAAAGGGTAATTTGGTCATCTTGCCTTTTAAGCATGATTCGCATGTATCAAATGAACCTGGTTCAAATGATTCCAGAATTCCACATCGGTGTAATTTGGTCATGCGTTTCTTACTTACATGGCCAAGACGACAATGCCACATATAGGAGTCTATTTGATTATCTATTCGAGCACGTTTGTTGCTAACTTCGATATTGAAAACGTCACCAGATAAAGCTAACGTGTAGATACCATTGCATAAAGTTCTGGTCCCATAAAGAACACCATTTAAAGTTATGTAACAGCAATTGTTACTAAAAGTTAAATGATAACCCTTTTCATTCAAGCATGAAATAGATACAATGTTCTTTATTAACGAAGGAACAAAATAACAATTATCCAATTCTAAGACAAGTCCAGTAGGGAGCTTTAGCAAATATGTTCCGATGGCAACAGCAGCAATCTTTGCTCCATTTCCAACTCGCAAATTCACTTCTCCCTTGACGAGTCTTCTTCTATTCCTTAGCCCCTGTATGTCATTACATATATGTGAGCTACACCCAGTATCAAGTACCCAGGTGTCCGAGGAAATAGAGTGACATTCAATAACGAAGATACCTGAAGAGGATGGGGCATCGGATGCCTTCTTCTTCAAGGACTCAAGATAAACCTTGCAGTTTCTACACCAGTGGCTCTCCTTACCGCAGTGATGGCAAGTGCCTTTTGGTGCCTTTTCAATCTTTTTGGCCTTTTTCTTCCTTCCCTTATTTTGTTCTTTGGGCTTCCTCTTAGAGCCTTTCTTTGAGGAACCAACTAACAGTACCGTCTTCTGATCCTGCTTTATAGAAGGCTCTACAGTCTTCAGCAGGTTAAGCAACTCAGGAATGGTAGTCTCCAGTTTGTTCATCTGATAGTTCATCACAAACTGTGAGTAACTCTTGGGTAAACAATGCAGAATTAAGTCAATACTTAGTTCGTGATCCATTGCAAATCCGAGTGTGCCTAGTCGCTCAATGTACCCCAACATCTTCAACACAAACTGTGAAACAAAAGTGCCTTCCTGCATGTTAGAGGTGAAGAGGAGTCTGGAGACCTCAAACCTTTCGGATCTCGCCTGCTCGTCAAACAGCTCATGAAGATGGAAGACGATGGTATGAGCATCCATATGCTCATGCTGCTTTTGTAGCTCAGGTACCATAACGGCCAGCATGATGCAACTCGCAAGTTCAGAATCGGCCACATGTTTCTGATAGGCCACTAACTGGTCTGGAGTTGCATCTTCAGGAGGATGGTTGGGAAGTTGTTCTTCAAGGACATAAGCAAGCTTTTCTGCCTTGAGGACTATCCTCAGATTTCGAAGTCAGTCCATGATGTTTGACCCAGTCAACTTATTGGTGTCCAAAATGGAACGCAAATTCAGAGAAGACGTGATCAGGTGATTATCCTAGAAATACAAATTGAGGTTATGTGATGAGAATGATAAAGAATGCATCAATATACATTAATTAAATCCTATTTATTTTTCGAATTGAATAACCCTTTTAATCAATTCAGGAGATCGTAGGAACATCTCCAAATAGGTTGATATCCAACCATAGATAAGAACAACCATGGCTAGAGTCCATCAAGTTATTCTTAGCTATGAAGGTAGGTAATTATACCGATTACATATTATACATATGTAACTATCACATTATTCTATCAACTAATTGAATGTTTGCATAAATCTTTGGGTTGTTAACTCATTAACAAGTATGCAACAATATACATAGCACCCAACTGCACCTCTCTTTACATCGACCTTGGCTATGACACAACAAATCGATGCTCCAAGCTTAAGGCTGACCCATTAATCAAGAAATAGTTTTAATATGGTTGGAGCTCATTCAACCGTTTAGTCAGGCTTGGATGTGTCCAACAATCAAAACTAAGGATTGACCTCTGACTCCAACTATATTAATCATAAACTAATTCATGGTTTGAACATGTTGAGGTTCAAGCCGGGCATAGATGTGTCCATCAACCCAAACGAGAAACAAAACTCCGGTTCTAACCATATTAATGGAAGGTGATGGCCTTAATATTTTGTAAGGGGTTTTGGGTCTCATCCTTTTCTTTTATGCACATTCATGACATATAATTATGTCATGTTCTAACGATTTCCATAATAAAGTATGTATGTGACTTAATTTATCAAGTCTCATTATTGAATTAGGAACCGGATTTCCTAATTCTAATTTCATACTTTATTCAAGGAATTATTTTGGGAAACAATTTCCTGAATTATCATAATCAATTTCGGAAATAATATGTTTAAGACTTTGATTTCTCTAAATCAAATCTTATTAAATTAAGAGACAGATTCCCTTAATTCAACCACATATTATTTTCATGAAAATCTTATTTAAGAAAATATACTCTATAGGAAACAATTTTCCTAATTAATTTTGGAGACAATAATATGTAAGAGCATCACCTCATAAATCAAATAAGGAAATTATCATTTGAGAATCACCTCAAAAATCTCCAAGATTTGATCACATATTTTATTTATGAAAAATTAATATCAATAACTTAATTTGGATGGCTCCCCGAGGCTCAATCCAAATTAAACATTTGACAATTTAAATTCAATTTAGGAAATTTAATTATAACAACTAACTTTAAATTGGACAGCTCCCCGAGGCTCAATCCAAAATAAAGAATTTTGTAAATAATTTAATTTCTAATTATAAATTTAAATGCCAATTAATATTCCCATAATTTGTCTAGACTTTCTTGAAAGAAAGTGCCCAAAATTGCGAGCTTTCCATAAATGGAAAGTTTCCAAAAATAAAAAGTTTTCAGAATAATTGTAAGTTTCTGGTATAAAGAAAACTTACGTTTTTCCAAAATAGGAAATTTCCAAAATTGAAAAGTTTCCAAAAATGGAAAGTTTTCACAATTATCATAGAATTTCAGAAACAGAGATATTTCAAAAGTTTGCGAAATTTCATGAGGATTTTCAAACTTTGAAATTCCTAAATCGAAAATTTACCATAATTGGAAAGTTTCCATAATTGAAATTTTTCCAAAATTGAGATCATGATAAAGCTTTCCGCAAAATAATTATATGATTATGGCGAACACAAATCTCGGCTCTGATACCACTGTAGGGACCGGGTGCATGTTGACATGGATGCGGGTTCGTAATTTCAAAATTAATTACGTGCAACGGAAGGTTTAGCATAAATAATTTCTCTAAATCATTTAACCACACATCTAAGCATGCAATTTTATCTTGTGTAGACATGATCATATATATGAAATTTTACAGAAACATAAACTAATTTACGTATTACCTCGCGTAACTCGAAGGAATGGACGAGATCCAACCGTAAGCATCCCTTGGAAGCTCCGCCTCTATTCGCGTCCACGCCGAGTATCTTCGGTATGACTTCGCAAAGCCATGAGTTTCGTGTTCTCGAGAACTACTAGATTCTCCGAGAATGCGTCAAGAAAAACCATGAGAGAAGTCGGAAGACTTCTTCCGGCCAAGAGATGGTCAGAGCTTCCTTCTCCGGCAGCAGGTGGTGGTCGGCAGGGAAAGGGCAGGGGCAGCCGGCTGGTGCTCCTTCTTGGGGTTGGTTGGCGCAGGGCAAGAAGGGTAGAAGAGAAGGAGAGAAAGAGAGGGAGAGAGCCTATGCCTTCATCTCTTTGATTATCACCCAAGCCTTATCTTGGGTCCTTTATATAGTGGCCTCTCAACCATCAAGCCTCTCAAATATGGAATAACATATTCCATCATGCCAAGATTGATTTTATATCATGGTTAAAATCATATTTTAATTCATGATAAAAAATCAATTAAGTCTCTTCTCTCCTATGGAATAAATTTCCTTATCATGGTAAATCAATCCATGATTGATTTTATAAAATAAACCAATCCATGGTTCATTTTAATTTCCATGAAAAATAAACCAAACCTTGGTTTATTATATAAAAATTTATATCATCCATAATTTTATAAAATAAACCACACTTGGTTTATTTTATAAATTGAACCAAAAACTTGGGTTTCTCCCTTTGTTGTGGCCGGCCAAGCAAAGAGGATGGAGGCCCTCTTTGGCCGACCCATCCAAGCCAAGCCCCAATGAATTAAACTTATTTAATTCATCTATTAAGTCTTCAAACGACTTAGCCATTTTACGCTTCCGATGCGTCTCTGAAAATTTCAGATTCGACTTATCGTTTGGCTCAACCAAACTTAATCTCTCTTGATTGGAAAATCTAATTTTCAACTCGTTTTAAATCCCTCGGATTACTCGTAGTGCGTGTGACTAAATAGGCTTTCGATTTATGTTGGCCGTCTATAATTAATCAATTATAGAACGATCATGAGTGGCACCTAGTAGTACATCATGATCCCCAATTAATCGAAAGATCAACGGTTGACCTCAGAAACAATTCTGAAACCCTTCAGCAGCTATAATGAATCGTGCTCCATTCCCTTCACCATCTTATACCCACTTGGTTCAGGACATGGTCTATGTGTGTCAGTCCCCACTAGGCTGACTACGTCACACCTAGCCCAAGTAACGTTTTCTCGTCCTACGGATTCTAATTACTCTCATGTATTAAAGAGATTCATACTCTGAACATGTCATGCTCTGCCCAGAGGCTTCGAGTAACAATCCGACGATAGACCTCGGGTATACATCTCCTCGCAAGGAGTGGTGAATCCTTTGTAGGCTGTTCAAACATCTTCGGGCACTTCGGCTTATACCCAATTATCCTGGGTCCACACCTCCTTGGAGATGTTTGCTTAAGATGTCAAAGTATAAGTCTCCATGACCAAGATGACTTGAACACCGTAAGTCAAAGGAACATCACACTTAAGCTGCAGTAAGAACTTCACTGACATATCTATATGTAGACTACCATATGAAGTTTTACAGCCAGTCACTCCAATGAACTAGTTCCCTTAACTAGCATTCATGTTTATCTCCGGACATCTCAATGTCTCCAGCCAGTGAGAATCAGCTGATTAGAGAATAACTCATGCTAGTCTCAACAGAATTGATAGTGTCCGTATTTATCAATTCATCGACTAGGGACAATTTCAATACTTCACAATTGCACATGTAGAGATAATCAATAGTTGTGAATTCATCACAAATTCTCTCATGCTATGAATTGTATTGCGAACAATAAATAAATGCGTTTAAGATCTCAATCAAATACACAAACATGTATACTCAAATAGTGAATATTCATTTATTAGAATAAATGATTACAATCATAAGACGATTGCCTTAGGACACTTCTCTCATATCACTAACATCATTTACCCAAGGAAGTAGGTCGGATGAACGGCGCCAGGCTAAAGCCAAAGGCAGACAAGATGTTCTCGGTCAAGAGTGGTCCGACCGGGAAGTGTCTACCCCCGAATACGGAGAGAGCACGCTTAAAGGCGGGGAATTTCTGAGGATTCGTGTAATGAGGGGGCATTTGGGGAAAGTCTCGCCGAAAGTTAAGTGGCCAGGTCGGAAAGGCCACGGGGCGGATGAAGAAGAATTTCTCCTTCCAACCCTTGCTAGAGGAAGGGAGAGGAGAAAGAAAGGAAGTCCCGGAGCGAGCTTGGAAGACAAACTCTCCCCATTCTTGTTTCTTCAGATAGAAAAAGTGGTGAAAAAGTTCGGCTTTAAGGGGAAGGCGATACAACAGGAAGGCGGATGGAGTTGGGAGTCAGTTGAGACAGATTGAGGCGAAGGTAGCGACATACTAAGGCGATGAAAGGGTGAATGGGGAAGCGCAGGCCCGCCTGCAGGTGACCCCGTTAGATGGTAATGTAGTACTTCGGAGGTGTGGCAGGCTGATCAGAAGGGGAAGGCAACCTGACATCGTGGTCAGGCGGAATGTGAAACTTTGTCTTGAGGGCATCGAGGTCGCCACGGGTGAGAACGAACCTTGCAGTAACATACCATGGATGGAGGTCGCAAGACGAAGAGGCCATGTAGATCGGAAGAAGGTAGGAATTCTAACTCGCGAGAAGAATCGTCGAGCGTGAAGATGTCGCCGCAACCCTAGCCGGAGGAGGGAAGGCAATATGCTGGAGTAAAAGGTGAAAAGGCGGAGGTAAAAGTAGGAATTTATTCAGTTACACAGGGAGACAGGGCCGCCTGATGGTGGGCCACGACAGAGGCGGCAGGCAGTAATAGCCGCCTGAGCAGGCCCAGAGGGGCCTAGGAAACAAGGCGCCTCGCGCCCAACCTCGTCCCTCGAAGAGCGAGCAATAAAGACCTCGGCGATTGAAGAAGGAATGGGGAAGAGACACGTGGAACAATCCCCAGGTGAAAGCATTAGCGATGAGGATTTCTAGCTGCTCAGCGACACCGAGCAGTAAGAGGCAAAAAGACAAACGATGTGATCTCACCGACCGACCGGGATCCCTAGGCTCCGGCAAGCCTGCCGAGAGGCCTCACAAGGGGACTGGGACGTCCCGGCGCGCCAGACTCATTTTCGCGGGCGATGGTCCAGTCAGTCGGACTCGCCGCCTCCTTCGACTAGACTCGAGGGGGACGCTTATGATCCCGGCCTTGCCTACGGGTAGGGCATAGGCCGGGCCCACCAGCCAGTCTGGCGCCAGGACAGCTTGATAGACAGAGCAGCAACTGAATCACCGGGTATGCTCCCGAGTACATGAGCTCTCCCCGAGAGGGGGGATGGGTCCCCGCGGACCACTGACGAACATGGTCGGGCCGCCCTCGGGCATTCAACCAAATAGACGCTTGGTTATCCATACTCCTCGACCCCCCGATCTAGAGCTAGGTCGGACGCCACAGTCAGGGCAGGTAGCGATCCGCACTCTCTCTCTTATCATCACACGGACCGGATACCCAAACAGGATCAGGCAGTCATCCCTCGGTAAAACCCCCGACCCAGGGCGTACCCTGCGCTCCCGCTTTACCAGTCGGACGCGTGGCTGCCCACGCCCACTGGCCCTTACCTGACTCGGTCCTCAGCACCCGGACCCACCAGTCGGCGCTCAGGGTATGGGCTATCTCGCCCCTACGCCCCCTCACCTCATTATATCCAGGGTACGACCCTGCTAACGGGGTTCCTCACGACTCACCCACCTCTGATATCTCTACGCGGGTAATCGCGCTTCCAGTACCTTCGTACTGCGCACCCAGTACTCTCGTACTGCTCGAGCACCCCGCGCCATGCCGCGCCACTCCTCAGTGCTCCATACGAGCTGACAGCTATCACACTCTTGTCTCGTCAGTATGGACAAGGGTTGTCATCTCCCCCGGTTACATAAGCTTCGCACTCCCCCTACCACAGGTACGTGCGCGCGAGTTCTCGCATCTCTCGCCTCATTTCAGTTCAGTTCCCACTATCATGCTTACGGATACTGACTTGATCGTCGGAGTGTCTGACCGGGGAAACTCTCCGGGTTACTGACGGTCGTTGTTTTGCAGTGCCATGTCGAGGCGCGGTCATCTTTCTGCCCTCTCGCCGGTTCGTGCCACCCGAGAGGCCATCTGGTCCGACGTATCGCCTACTCACTTTACGACAGGATCAATGCTAATTTCAAATGTCTCTTCGCTACCTATCAAAGGAAAGTGTAAACAAAAAATAATTATGCTTATCCTACGAGGCTCTACATTGCTCATCTGAAGATTTTTGGAAGGGGAGGTAAATTAAGTGGGAGGAACTAATTTTCTAAAAAATGAATTCTAAGGGATTCGTATCTTACTCATGTGATATAATTGTATTATTTGAGTAGTAACTCGGCTATGCTCTTGTAGGGTTGTCAAGGGAAATGTGCATCATAGGCGCATCTCTAGTATCTTCAACTTTGTGGAAGAAAGATAAATTACGATATTGATTGCCCTAATGGAAGGACATTATTTTCTAAGATTAACTTTGGGATTATAGTACAGTGGAAGGGCGACTAATTATTATTTTAGGTATATACAGTTCTATCCCTAGTTATGGTGTATTTTATAGGATTTTTTTTTTCAAATAAAATGTATATTTTGAGATGTTGGACTTCTGAATCATCAATCATGGATACTTTTCGATTTACTCAGCAATCTATGAAGCCAGATCGATCATCCGAAATTTCATATTATTCAATTTTATTAATATTTTTTTATTTTGTAAGGAAGTGAAACCCACAAATCTCCGCTCGAGGAAGTGGATTTGTTGGAGCAAAGAGGAAGTCGATTAAAAGAAGAAGTCGATGTATTGGCAGTAAAAAAAAAAGTGTGAAATCATCACATCAGTCGTTCCTCCAGGATGACCCTTTTTTTTTCCAACCTTATGAAAGAAGGTAAATCAGAAGGAGAAAATCAAGAGGGAGAGAGGTAAAGCTTGAAAGCGTGCTTGCCGGCCATTATTGCGGTCGCTTTCGCCTTCTTTTGTAGTCTTTCAAATCTTGATCTTGCTTATCAAATTGGCTCACTGGGATCGACGGTGTGAGTGGGTGGATGGCGCTTTGAAAAGGCGAGGCAGACGCAACTCGTAAGGGATGAGTGCGCAGTGCGCGTGGAGTTCCAGAGTGGAACTCGACTGAATCGAGGTAGATTCCGTGTATCAGCGGGACAAAACGCCGAGAGATTTGAAAAAAGTCGGCACTTTCGCACTCGATCCTTCAAGAAAATACAGAAAGCTGGCTCCTTTACGGATTTCGCCTCGAAAAGGTTCCGAGATTGGCGATGTTCTGTGATATGTGATCGCTTTCAGTCTCTTTCCCGAAGGAATTTGCTT
This sequence comes from Boesenbergia rotunda, assembly GCA_024364735.1. NCBI lineage: Eukaryota > Viridiplantae > Streptophyta > Magnoliopsida > Zingiberales > Zingiberaceae > Boesenbergia > Boesenbergia rotunda. The sequence continues at coordinate 576,049 of JAGFNQ010001030.1, forward strand.
CGACTTTGGTGAATCCCCCTTGCTGAAAGTAGTTCTATTGACACTGGGACTGAGGAGACAATTCTAAGCTTAGCGTTGGAACGAAAATTTGGCAATGTTCGGGCTGTCGGCAGATTTCTTCTTTTTGGCAGAGGGAAAGTGGACTGTCATGTGGCTATAGATGTTGGAAAAACTTTGGTGCCTTTCGCAAGGAAGTCGTAAAGCTGAGGCCAGTTTGGAGTGGACTGGGTTCATTGGACCACTTGGACTTCTAGGGTTTTGGATTGAATTTGTGGATATGGCCACCAGTTTGGTACGATGGAATTGTGATAGGAAGCTCTTTTCAATTGTTAGGCGAGAGAATTTTGGATTGTAGCATCCTAACCGAGGAGGAGTGACTATATTGGTTTTTCTTATGCTTCTTATTTCAGAAACTCTAGTTCCGGTAGTGGCTGCAAATCTGACTTGCTTGATGAAAAGCTTTGCTTTTGGTGTTACCTGGAAGCTACTTCTGGCTTAATAAGTTCGTTGATAAAGCATTGCGTTTTCTAGTGTCAGGAATAGATAAGATTTCAGGAATAGATAGGAGGAGGTATGTATGCCCCATTTTGTTGAATATGATTGCTTTGAATATTAAGTTGATTTTTTAGAGGCTTCTGCTTCTTCTTGGATTTTACTTTTCGATCTGCTTTCTCATAATTTGATGGAATTCCTTCCCTTTTTTCTTGTTATGCTTGTCAGAAAGAAGAAGTGTGTGCAGTTGCTGTTTTTATGGTTCCCTTTCTTCTTACTGCTACAAAGCTTCCTTTCTCCACTCTTGCTACTAAGCTTTGTCACTACAATGGTTAAAATGCCAGGGATAGTAAATTCTGAGGGTGTCTCTGCTTTCTTGGTTCTGAAGTCTGTGTTTCTGTTTACCTCACTATTTATCTATATTTCTGAAGGGGCAAACATAGAAGGGCAATACCTGTTGAAGCTTAAGAGCCAAATGACAGATGCTTTTCAATACCTAGATAGTTGGAACGCTAATGATCTTACACCCTGTCTGTGGAAGGGTGTTAATTGCATTTCTGATGAGGGTATAGTAGTTGGTCTTCATCTCGGCTCCATGAACCTGTCTGGAAGTATTTCCCCAATCATTGGTGGATTAGTTCACTTAACTGTTCTTGATCTTTCCTTCAACGAGTTTTCTGGAGCAATTCCTAGGGAGATTGGTAATTGCTCTAAGTTAGAGGTATTGTATCTGAATAACAATAAACTTGAAGGTGAAATCCCTCATGAATTGGGTAGTCTTCCCTCTTTATTAAGGTGCAACTTGTGCAATAACAAACTATCTGGTCATCTCCCCGAATCAGTTGGAGGTCTTTCATCCCTTGTGGAACTTGTAGCTTACTCTAACAACATCACAGGTCCTTTGCCACGCTCCATTGGCAACCTCAAGAACCTAACTGTTTTAAGAATGGGACAAAATCTGATAACTGGTAGCATTCCTGTGGAAATTAGCGAGTGTCAAAACATGAGACGTTTTGGTCTTGCCCAAAACCAACTAGAAGGTGAAATTCCCATAGAGATAGGGAAGTTGGCAAGTTTGACTGAACTGGTTCTTTGGGACAACAAACTTTCTGGAAGTATCCCTAAGGAGCTTGGAAACTGTAGTCAGCTCGTGACACTTGCACTTTACCAAAATAGTCTTGTGGGTGGTATACCTGAAGAGATTGGAAACTTGAACAATTTGGAGAAGCTATATCTATACAGGAATTCATTGAACGGAACTATTCCAAAGACAATTGGCAATCTTACTCGGGCAACAGAAATTGATTTATCAGAGAATACATTGACTGGAAAAATACCATCTGAGTTAAGTAATATTAAAGGTTTAAACTTGCTTCACCTGTTCCAGAATCAGCTTACTGGCTTTATTCCACCTGAATTGAGTGGATTAAGGAACTTAAGCAAGCTTGATCTGTCAATCAACTCTCTGTATGGGTCTATTCCTTCTGGATTTCAGTATATCCCAAGTATAACTCAGTTACAGCTTTTCGACAATATGCTGTCTGGCATCATACCTCAGAAACTTGGGGTGCACAGTCCACTTTGGGTGGTTGACTTTTCAGATAATAATCTCAATGGGCAAATTCCAAGAAATCTTTGCAGACACTCAAACCTTATTTTGTTGAATTTATTGTCTAACAATTTGACTGGCAACATTCCTGGTGAAGTTATAAATTGTAGATCCTTGGTGCAACTTCGTCTTGGTAAGAACAGCCTGTCAGGAAGCTTTCCCTCAGATTTATGCAAGCTGGTTAATCTTACTGCCATTGAGTTAGATGAGAACAGATTCAACGGTTCCATTCCACCAGAGATAGGGCAATGCAAAGCTTTGCAGAGGCTTAATCTTCCTAACAACTTTTTCACCCATGAGTTGCCACGGGAGCTTGGTAATCTGTCGCAGTTGGTTATCCTTAATATCTCTTCCAATAAAATAGGTGGAAGAATACCTCAAGAGATTTTTAAATGCAGGATGCTTCAACGGCTTGATCTCAGCAAGAACGAGTTTATTGGCACATTGCCATATGAAATGAACCTTGTCCAGTTGGAACGGTTTGTGATTTCTGATAACACATTGTCTGGAACAATACCTCCTATCATAGGAAAGCTCACTCACCTGATGGAGCTACAGATGGGCGGTAATGAATTTTTTGGTTCCATACCAAAGGAATTGGGTGAACTTTCGAGTTTACAAATTGCAATGAATCTTAGCTACAATAAGCTTTCAGGAAATATCCCACAAGAGATTGGCAATCTTGCTCTGCTGGAGTTCCTATTGCTGGACCATAATCATTTGACTGGTGAAATTCCGTCTTCTTTTGTCAATCTGTCTAGCTTAATGGGACTTAACCTTTCATATAATGATCTCACAGGACCTATACCTTCTATTCCACTGTTCAGCAACATGGCTCTGAGTAGCTTCAAAGGAAATAAAGGTCTTTGTGGTAAACCTCTTGGTGATTGTAGTTTGCCTCCATCATTGTCTACATCATCAACTAGAACAAATACCTCATTGGGTAGGACCGTTGCTATAATTTCCACTGCTATTGGAGGAATTTCTCTTGTTCTTATTGTCATAATGGTGTACATTCTCAGAAGACCTATTGAAACAATTTCTCCTTTTCAAGACAAACAATTACATAATACAACTTCAAGCCCATATACATTTCCAAAAGAAAAGATCACCTTTCAAGACCTTGTTGCTGCTACAAATGATTTTGATGAAAGTTTTGTGATTGGAAGGGGTGCTTGTGGAACAGTATATAGAGCGCTATTGAAATCTGGGGAAACAGTTGCTGTGAAGAAATTGGCATCAAACCGGGAGGGTAACAATACAGAGAATAGTTTTCATGCAGAGATTTTGACTCTTGGAAAGATAAGGCATCGCAACATCGTGAAGCTATATGGTTTTTTTTATCACCAGGGTTCAAACCTTCTTCTGTATGAGTACATGGCAAGAGGCAGCCTAGGGGAGTTACTTCATGGGGAATCTTCTTCTTCACTGGACTGGGAAACCCGTTACATGATTTCGCTTGGTGCTGCTGAGGGTCTCTCATATTTACATCATGATTGCAAGCCCCACATCATTCACAGAGATATCAAGTCAACCAATATTCTACTCGATGAAAACTTCGAAGCTCATGTTGGGGATTTTGGATTAGCAAAGGTGATTGACATGCCACAGTCAAAATCAATGTCTGCAGTTGCTGGATCATATGGGTATATAGCACCTGGTGAGTCACCCTAATATCATTAGCTCTTCTCAATTTCTTTATGTACTGAGTTGGTTGATTCATGAGTTTCAGAAAAAAAATGGTAGTGGTTTATACCAGTTGATGTAAATGTGGAATTTAAGTTTTGATGAGAAAGAATTTTAGATTAGCTCATTCAGGATTCATTCAGTATATGATGCCTTTGTTAACAACTGAGCGTAATGCTAGAATATCACTATGCTTCTTGTTAATTGGATATATTTGGAAGTGACATCTTAGGTTTTGTCATATATTTCTCTTCTGACTCCTGATCAACCTTCTGTCAGAATATGCATATACCATGAAAGTTACGGAGAAGTGTGACATCTACAGTTACGGGGTGGTTCTGCTCGAACTACTGACCGGAAGAATGCCTGTTCAACCATTAGAGCAAGGAGGGGACCTTGTTACATGGGTAAGGACGTACATAAAGAACAATTCTATCTGTCCTGGAATACTTGACAAGAAACTCGATCTGGAAGATGGAATTACTGTGGATCACATGATCATGGTCTTGAAAATTGCTTTGCTTTGTACAAACATGTCGCCATCGGATAGACCAGCCATGAAGGAAGTTGTATTAATGTTGGTCGAGTCGAAAGAGAGGGCTGCCAGCTTTGGTTCATCACATGTTTCTGATCTCTCTTTCAAAGAGGATGACTTGTAGCGAATCGCTCTCACACATTCATAACAATTATGTTTTTCTTTTCTTTTCTTTTCTGTTTGTTTTTTCCTCTGGGTCGAGATGTATCTTCTTTTTTCTTTTTTTTTAAATATGTTTTCCTTCCTAAATAGATCTCTTTCAGGATTTATATTATTCTTTTTTACAGACTTTAGAAATGCAATATAATGTATTGGTTGATAAGAAACACCCTTCACGTGGGATTTGTAAAGAAGATTCATTGCAAATAGCAAAATCCTAAAGCTAAAATAGTCGTGTTGGATTAATTCACTTCACGAGTAACCGTATCAATTCAATACCTTGAAAACTCTTTTCTCAAGCTGATATGAAACACCAACTTATTACTAGTACCCGAGTGATCAAGGAGGAAAGCTTCGGAATTTCAAATGGTATGAACTACAGTTGTTTTGATATTTGATCAAATTAGTTTAAGGTAAGTCATGTTGTTTTTATTGATGCATATGTTTAAGTGTGCAGGACCTTGGAAGAAAATACGAGTACTCGATGGCTCAGGATGTGATGGAGTACGTTGAAAAGTGATATTGGACACTCGAATGATTGGAAAGGATAAGGAGCATTAGAGGCAGTGAGATCTTAGAAAATGCAAGCAAGCAAGAATAACTGTATGGGAAGAGAGACAATGGAGCTATGGAAGAATACTTTGGAGTAAAAAGGCTTCACAAGTGAGCCATAAAGGGCTCGATGCATTTGAGGGACAAAACTCTAAAAGGAAGTCTGCCCAAGGTAGCTGGGAGATAAGTTGAGTGATCTGTACTCGAGGTGAAGATAGACTCAACTTTGGTTGACTCAAGCGTACTCGAAGGAATTAGGAGGGTAAGGTGACTAAAATGGGGTTTTCGATTGATCGAAAGATTTGGTTGATTGAACCGTTGGTTCAGTCGATCAATGCATAATAATTATCCATTATCTATTTGAATAGCTTATCATGGGATTCACATCAGGCAATAGGAAATTGGTGTTGAGCGATAGGAAGCTAAATGGAAGTTGATCCAACCATGAAGATCCGATGTAAGTGATATACAGTGACCAACGAACAACATTAGATAATTGGATGCCACGTGGTATGTGTTCCAGAGATTTGGGTTGATCGAGTTTCAATCGACCAAAAGGGAGTTCGGGGATATGTCGGAAGTATGTCACATTAGCAACATCAATGACGAAGACCTCTTCATGGATGCCATGTCAACAATTTTTGGTCGACTTAATATGATTTTTTCGATTGACCAAACATGCAATGTGATGGAACCGAGTATGGCTTGGCGGATTTCCTAAGCGAACACGGGGTCGAACATGAGAGACCTCTCCATGTCTATGGATTAAAAATTTAATCCGAATGGAGACCCGTCTCTCAAACGACCGTCTCGTCATCGTATCAATTGATTCAAGTTACAACTTAGCTAAACACAAAGGTAAGACCTTGTAACTTTCTGAATCAATTGACCGCGGAAAAGAAGACGAGTGGATCACCGATTTTTATGTTTATTTCGGGGTCCATGATATAATTAATTATCAATATTAATTAACAAATAATTAAATCATGATAACTAATTAAGAACACATGCGATAACAAAATTATCACATAAAATAACAAGAAGAATGAAGGAGCCAAAGAGAGATTATACCTCGTCTTTTATCTCGCAGTCTTCTACCGTATGACCCTCCATTCTTGGACGTCGTGTGGGCGACGATCTACCAAGACGCGGAGTCACCAAGGCCTCCAAATAATCCTTCTTCTTTTCTCTTCCTTTCTTTGTACCAACCAAAAGAAACCCCAGGATTAGGGTTCTATTACCGTCGGCCCACCCTTCAAGGAAGAAGAAGACAATGTGACGAAGAAGTGCTCCTCTCCTTCACATACACCCTAGCCAACCACTCCTTCCTCTTCCTATCCCACGGCAGCAAGCATGCAAGGAAGAAGTCGACTCCCTCACCTTCCTTTGCTCTGGCGACAACCACCACAAAGGAAAAACCTCACTTCACCACCGGCCACCCTTCTTCACCTATGATTCCGCATGCCACTAAGGAAGAGGACGCCTCTCCTCGTCCAGCGAGCATCAAGAGCAAAGAAGAAGGGAGAGGGAAGAAGAGAAGTGAAGAAAACCAATGGGTTTCCTCACTTCCACCACCGGCGCCACCCTTCTCCCTTGCGCCGGCAAACTGCGCCTCCTCCCTTCACGCTGCACACCACAAAAGGAAGAGGAGAGCTCCTCCTTTGGCTAGTGGTTGTTGGCAACAAGATGGATGAGAGGAGAAGAAGAGAGGAGGAAGAAAATCTCCTCCTTCTTCACCGTCGGGTTTGCCCTAAGAGAGAGGTGGGAGAGAAGAGAGGAGGAGAAGAGAGAGAGGTTTAGGGTTTTGAATTATTGGATTAATTCTAGATTAATTGGCCTTGGTTTCATGACTCCTATGGGGTATGTATAAGGCTACGATAGGGACCATGAGGAGGAGTTGGGTCTTGGCTCGCTAATGGATCCAAATCCGATCCATTAATGGAGATCCATTCCACTAAAGGATCCCCATTGAACTTCCTCACCAACCCCCATATTTTCATATAGGCTCCACCTATTATGAGCACATCCATCTCCTCATGTTTAAGATATCGAATGTCCGTCGATTAATTTAAATTACTGATAATTTTAATTAATCAACTTCTTGATCCTTAACTAGTACTACTCAATCTTTTCATTATGTTGGACTATAGTCCACTTGCAAGATTTAACAAGATGAACCTTATGAGCTTATCAAGGGGGCATCATCATCTTGACTCACCAGGATATGGATTCCGTCAATAATCAACGACATACCATGTACATAATATTATTTTCCAACATACCGGGCCTATCGATTTAGCAGAATAAATCTCACTCATTGGTAAATCAAAGAAATAATAATTAAATACACGTGCCTATTATTATATCGGGATTTAGAGATTATACTTCATAATAAAACCGAGGTCTAATCTAATTATAAAGTTAGTATAAATTGGATAACCTCTATTTTGGTCCTGCTCAATGCACACAAAGCGCACTAGTGAAATTTTATGGTTAAGACAAACCACACCTAATTATACTACAATCATCCCGATGGTTTGTCCAACTCCATCTCGGTTGTGAGCCTCTTCTTATACTCTGCAAGGGACTGATAACATAATCTTTTGTGCGTCACCACACACCATGTTATCTACAATGCAAATTATCAAACATGTTGTGCATATACTAATATAAACATGCAACCTATGATTTTGTGATTCTCTTTCAAAATGTAGATGTTCTTATACAAAAATAAGGTTTTTAGTATACATCATAACATAATGTTAGCACTTTACTAGAGTCTATAAAAAGAGGTGTGGAAATTGTGTTCAAGCAACCATAATCACATTCGAAGAGGTATATTCTTAACCTCCTCTCTTTTATTTTGTATTTGCTTGGTGTAAGAGGTTTTCCCACTTCCATCACCTTGAAAAAGAGAAGAGAGATAGTGGATAGTGATATGTGCATAGGCCTTGAACATAGCAATCTTGGGGGATTGTGAACCAAATAAATCCTCGTATCTCTTCTTTTATGTCTGTTAATTATTTTAATTAATATGTGTGTGACCTTACTAATTTCTTAACAAGAAAAATGGTTTTTTTATTTAGGTACATTGTTCACCACTCCTTTAGTGATCCTTAATACACCATTGCATTCTCAATTGGTATTTGAGTGAGAATGCCAGGTGGCCTAATCGTTGACTGAACATCCGAATCAAGAGGATTGAGGAGTGTTGAAGGAATGGTTAGTTCATATTAGTATTGTTAGTGTCCCAGTTGGTTTTGATGTGATCAACTAAGTTAGGGTAAATCCTATTGTGGTTTATGATCCATCTTTCTATGTGTGTAGGAACTTAGGAGTGGAGGAAGTCGAGCGTAAGACGCAGTAGACGAGAAGGATTGCACGAGGAAGTGAGCCGATGAGCTCGGTGCATCCGAGGGACGAGGAAGCTGCAGAAGAGTAAACCGGTTGAGCGAGAAGGACGTGCGCAACGTCTGAGGGAGGAGAAGACGGAAGGAAGGACGCTTGAGGGGCAAAGGGCCAGAGTCGAATTCGGATGAGCCTAACTCTGATTGGTCAGAAATCACCTAAGAAGTCCCGCTAGGGATTGGTCAGCAAGTTGCTGACCAAAACTCACTCTGGCGCCCCTATGCATAAGGGCGCCCGTGAGCATAGGGGCGCACAAAAAATTTTTGCAACTAATCTGGAATCTTTATGAGCCACACAAAAGATTTATTTTAATTTTACAGCGACAAATCACCTCCCCTCTTATCAGTCCACCTCAATCCGACAAGTGGTATTAGAGCCAGGACACTACAGAAGGACTAACCACCAACTACAGCAAAATCTAAAAAATGGTTTGACCACTTATTTACTCATCGAAGTTTGTGGGGGAGCTCGCAGCATGGAAGAGGAAAATGATGGTATTTTTTACTATCGATTATGAATTATTAATGATAATGAAAAATGGGGGTTCAACTCCAAAAGATAACGAAAGAAAGATTAAGGAACCTGACTTCTGTAACAAAAAGGAGCAAGTAGACGCTATTGATGGATTCCTGGTCACGCATGGGAAACCACTCCATGTCCCTGGATTAAAATTTTTAATCCGAATGGAAAACAATTTCTCAAACAACCGACTCATCATCGTGCTAACCGATTTGAGCGATCGCTTGAACAAACATATTGTTCTAGCAATCAAACTCGTCCAACCTCATTAGCCGCAGAATAGATGATGAGTGGATCGCCAGTTTTTGTGTTTATCACCGGGGTCCAAGATAAAAATATCATACAATAATTATCAACATGAAATATAAACATATGGTAATAATTAAGCAAGATCAAAGGAACCAAAACAAGAAATTATACCTTCTTGTTTACCTCGCGATCTTCTATTGTATGACCTATCCCCTTCTTGAATGTCGTGTGGGCGACGATCTTCCAAAAAACGAAGTCACCAAAGCCACCAACGCAACACCTTCCTTCTCCCTAGCTTGGCTGAAACCCTAGAGAGCCTTCTTCCTGGCCGCCGGCCAAGACACAAAGTCTTGGTTGCTTGCACCGCCCCTCCTCTTTGGTCCCAGCTTGCGCACGCCGAGGAAGGAGATAGCAAGATGAAGAAGGAGGAGGAGAAGAAGAAGAAGAAGAAGAAGAGAGAAGAATTATCTTCTTCTTCCAACCCCAAGCTGCCACCGCCAACCACCTTCCCTTCTTCTTTGCCGCCGACGCTAAAGGAGAGGTTTTCCTCACCGCTAACCACCCCTTCACCCACCTGGTTGTGCGTGCTCAAGTAAGGGAGAAGAAAGAAAGAGAAGAAGATGAAGAAGTTGCTTCTTCTTCCTCCCACCGTGAGTCATCTTTCCCCTTACAACCGGCGCCGCCCCAACCCTAGGAGAGAGGGAGAGGAAGAGAGAATAGGAGAGAGAGGCTTAGGGTTTGTCATGTGTTGGATGCCTTGGTCTCATGATTCCATGGGGTATATATAGGCTACAATAGGGACCATGAGGAGGAGTTGGGTCTTGGCCACCCAATAGATCAAAGCCCAATCCATTAATGATGATCCATTCTACTAGAGGATTACCATTTATCTACCTCACCGACCCCCATATTTAAATATGGGATCCACATATTATGATTACAAAATCTCCTCGTGTTTAAGATATCGAATGTCCATTAATTAATTAAATTACTGACAATTTAATTAATTAATATCTAACTCCATGAGCAGTATCACTCAACTTATCATCATGTCAGACCAAGTCCACCTACAGGATTTAACATGATGAACTTTATGAGCTCCTCAAGGGGACATCATCAACCAGACTCACCAGGATACGATTTTCTTCTATAATCAACGCACACCATGTAAATAATATTATTTCCCAATTTACCGGGCCTATCGATTTAACCAGTAAATCTCGTCCACTAGTAAATCAAAGAAATAAATATTAAGTACATGTGCCCATTATTATATCGGGATTAAGAGCATGTACTCCACAATATCAGAGGTCTGATTTAATTATATAGTATGTATAAATTGAATTACCTCTATGTCAGTCCTGCTCAATACACACAAAGTGTACTAGTGTAATTATATGGTCAAGATAAACCAATACCAAATTACTCTACAACTATGCCAATGGATTGTCCAAAACCATCTAGGTTGTGAGCCTCTACTTATACTCTATAAGGGATTGATAACATCATCTTCTGTGTGGCACCACACATCATGTTATCTACAATGTAAAGTATTAGACAACATGCACATAAATAACTAATATAAATATGCAAACAATAATTATGTGATTCTCATTCTAAAATGTAAATGTCTATATAAAAGCTAGACTTTTAGTATACATCCTAACAATCTCACACTTATACTAAAAGATTGTTGCCATCACAATGTCATACATCTGACTCCCATATCCTCCACATGCTATCAAAACCTCTTGCAGGAAGGACCTTAGTGAAAGGATCCGCTAGGTTGTCCTCTGATGTAATCTTTACGACAACAACTTCTCCTTGCTTTACGATCTCTTGTATCAGATGGTACTTGAGCTCTATGTGTTTACTCGCCTTATGGGCTCGTGGTTCCTTCGAGTTTGCAACTGTACCACTGTTATCACAATAAATTGTGATAGCTCTGGGCAATCCAGGAATCATATCCAAGTCCATCAAGAAGTTCCTAAGCCATACATCTTCTTTGGCCGCCATAGAGGCTGCCACATACTCAGCTTCCATGGTGGAGTCCTCCACGCATTTCTGCTTGACACTCTTCCATACTTTGGCTCCACCTCCTAATGTAAACACATACCCCGAGGTAGACTTACTTTTATCCCTATCTAATTGGAAGTCAGAATCCGTGTAACCTACAGGGAGTAATTGATCTGCCTGGTAAACTAGCATATAATCCCTAGTGCTTTTCAGGTACTTCAATATATGCTTTACCATAGTCCAATGTCCCTATCCTGGATTACTCTGATATATGCTAACCATGCCCACGGAAAAGTAGATATCCGGTCTCGTATATAACATAGAATGCATGAGTCTTCGTACAACAGAAGCATATGGAACCACCTTCGTCTCCTCTATCTCCTTTGATGTTTAAGGGCACATCTCCTTAGATAGAGGAACTCCATGCCAAAAAGGTAGAAAACCTTTCTTGGAGTTTTCCATGCTAATACGAGCTAGGACAGTGTCTATGTATGAAGCTTGAGATAAGCACAATATCCTTTTCTTGCGATCCCTAATAATCTTGATCCCAAGGATGTACCCTGCTTCTCCCAAGTCCTTCATATCAAACTGCTTGGATAACCATACCCTTACGTCTAATAACACTTTTGCATTATTACCAATGAGTAAAATGTCATCTACGTATAGTACAAGAAATACAACTATATTTCCATCACATCTCTTGTATACACAAGACTCATCCGGACTTTGAATAAATCCATACGACTGGATTATCTCATGAAGTGGATATTCCAAGATCGTGAAGCTTGCTTCAATCCATAAATGGACCGGTTAAGCTTACACACAAGATGTTCTTTGCCCTTCGCAATGAATCCCTCTGGTTGCTTCATATAGATGTTTTCCTCAAGACTTCTGTTAATGAAAGTTGTCTTGGCATCCATCTATCAAACCTCATAATCCTTATGAGCAGCTATAGATAAGAGAATCCGGATCGACTTAAGCGTGGCTACCAGTAAAAAGGTCTCATAATCGATTCCCTCTTTCCGAGTATACCCTTTCGCAACAAGCCTAGCTTTAAAGGTCTCTACCTTCCCGTATGATCCTCTCTTTCTCTTGTAGATCCCCTTGCATCCAATGGCTTTTACTCCATTGGGTGGTTGTACTAGCTCCCTGACCTGATTAGAATCCATAGATTCTATCTCAGAATTCATCTCCCTTTACCAAGATACCGCATCTTTATCTTGGAGTGCCTCGTCATAGGTCCAGGGATCAGGTTCATGTTCACCAGGGACCAAGTCCGAAGACTCTCCCAAGAATATGAATCTTCAGGTTGTCTAACAACCCTCCCACTGCGACGAGGTACCACTTGTGTATCCTCTGTGACATGCGGTGCAGTGACTTGTGGTATGTCCTCCTGTACCATTGGTACTGAAGTTGAAACTTTCCCTCTTAATTCCTCAAGAATCATCCTACTCATGGGCTTGTGGTGTTAGTAGGAGCCCTAGAGCCAATTATGTGATGATTGACTAGGGACTTTTTGTATCATATTCTATCATTAATAAAGGCATGTTAATTTGGTTATTATACTTACTTTGTATTTGTGTCAAATAACTAAGTATAATAATGTCCTTGTGTAATAGGTTCTTATCTACATTATATCGATTGGTTGAATCGATAGTGAGATAATGTAGAGAACACTTCATTAAATTATTCCTAGTCAAACATTAATATTCAGGGACAATATTAATGCATGGAGACTAGCAAGTAGGTCAATTGATGACTTGAGCTCACAAGTCATGGATATGTGATATCAAGTTGACACATGAGTCTACATTAGAGAATGTGTACTGAATTGACCCGCCATGAGAAAGTTTCATAGATTGTCATATGAGTGTCATAAACTTTCTCATGTGATTATTAGTATGAATAGTCTTTAGACCTGAAGTCACTACGGTTCCCTACATAATGAATTATGTACTTCGGTATCGTCAAACGTCACCGTAACAGAATGGACTATAAAGGCGATCACTGGGTATGTAATGAATTATGCGGAGGGATGTGAGTGATGTAGATGAGGTCTATTCCTCCCATATGACGGGAGTGATATCTGTGGGCCCCTTGATCGAGTAGGACTACTAAAACGCATGGTCATGCTCAAATGAGTCAATATGAGATATTGAGCTCATTTGTTTGAGTGAGTCTACTCGGGGATCAAGAAACACAAAGATTGATCGAGGATGACATGGTCTATGCCTCATTGGTCAATCTAGATATCAAGGATAGAAGGACAGAGTCATACATTATCATGGTCATGGAGGTTTAGTCGGATCTCGACTTTTCTTGTTACTTGGGTAGCAATGATGCATTGCTAGATGCCACTCATTACTTATGTATCTAAAGTGTTTAGGCACATTACTAATGTCATAAGAACCTATTGGGTCATACACTAAGGACATGATGCTTCAGGAAATCTGATCGGGAGCCCGATTGGGAACTCGGGAGATCAGATCGGGAGCCCGAGTTGGGAACTCGAGAGATCTGATCGGGAGATCGGATCGGGAGCTCGAGTTGGGAACTCGGGAGATCTGATCGGGAGCTCGGGTCAGGAGCTCAGGGACTTGGTCGGGAGCTCGGCGCTCAGTAGACTGGGTCGGCGCTCGACAGACTGGGTCGGGAGCTCGATGCTCGGCAAACTAGGTCGGGAGCTCAGCAGACTGGGTCGGGAGCTCGGCGACTTGCTCGGCAGACTTGGTCGGGGCACCGGGTCGGATGCCCGAGAGGCCCAGTAGAAATTGCATGGGGATATTCATTAAAGTGTTTAATGAAGGAAAGAAAAAAAGTCTCTCTTCATTCGATGAAGAGAAGGTGAAGAGTCACATGAAAAGATGTGCTCTTTATTGGCTTTAATGAAGGGAAGTCAAAGAGACAAAAGACTCTTCATATTCATGGGATGTATATAAAAGAGAGGCAAGTCATTTTGAATGACAAGTGAGTGCTTTCCCTTCTGCCCTTCCTCTCTTCCTCCTCTTCTCCCTCTTGGCTGAAACCCCTTTAGGGTTCTTAGTGGTCTTGTGAACTACCTCAAGTTGCTAGCACAACTAAGGTAGTTCTTCCCGAAGTTGAGAGATCGTGTCCGTGTGGATACGAATAGAGGCACGGACACTTGAACGTGCAAGAGATCCAGTGCATCTTCAACGAGTGGGATAAGCGAAAGGGCACACTCCAAAGGTATACACTGTAGATAAATCTATTAGATAAATGAACTTCGTACGAGTTTTCTTTCACATGGATTGCTCGAGGGATCTTGTTTCCGCTGCATTTTGTGTTTTGGTGCCAGGAGATCCCAGTGATCCCAACATGTGGTTCATCACATAGTCTTCCTCTAAAAATAGGGCATTCGTGCTAACGATTACCCTCTGATCTTTAGGACTATAGAATAAACCACCTTTCGTTCCTCTAGGATAGCCTACAAACAAGCGTACTTCTGTACGAGATTTCAACTTATCAGTATCTCCCTTCAACATATCTATTGGACTACCCCAAATCCAAATATGTCTCAGACTAGGCTTTCGCCTAGTCCACAATTTTATGCGAGTAGAGGGTATTGATTTAAATGGTACCATGTTCAGTATGTACACTACCATTTCCAGAGCATATCCCTAGAACGAATCTGGCAACTCGGAGTAACTCATCATCGATCTAACCATCTCCATAAGAGTCTTATTCCTTTGCTCTGCTACACCATTCTGTTGGGACGTACCGGGTGCAAACAATTGGGATTGAATCCTAGCCTCTGACAAATATGTCCTAAACTCTCCCAAGAGGTACCCCAAATCCAAATATGTCTCAAACTAGGCTTTCACCCAGTCCACAAATTTATGCGAGTAGAGGGTATTGATTTAAATGGTACCAAGTTCAGTATGTACACTATCATTTCCAGAGCATATCCCCAGAACGAATCTGGCAACTCGGAGTAACTCATCATCGATCTAACCATCTCCATAAGAGTCTTATTCCTTTGCTCTGCTACACTATTCTGTTGGGACGTACCGGGTGCAAACAATTGGGATTGAATCCTAGCCTCTGACAAATATGTCCTAAACTCTCCCAAGAGGTACTCACCACCACGATTAGATCGTAGTATCTTGATACTTATACCTTGACGCTTCTCCACATCAACCTTGAATTCTTTGAACCTGTCAAAGCATTTAGACTTGCGGCGCATCAAGTAAATGTATCTATACCTTGAATAATCGTCTATAAAAGAGATGAAATATTCAAAGCCACCTCTAGCCTAGATAGACATAGGACCACACAAATCAGAATGAACCAACTCTAACACATCTTTGGCTCTATACCCCTTGGCCTTAAAAGGCCTCTTGGTTATTTTACCTTCCAAGCAAGATTCACTAGTTGGGAAATCTTCCACCACCAATGAACCCAAGGGCCCATCGGCCATCAACCTTTGAATTCTACTTAGGTTAATATGACCTAACCTTAGATGCCAAAGATATGTTTAGTTCATTTTCGATGGTTCTTTCCTCTTATTTTGGTTAGACGATGAATTATTTACTTCTATTTGCATCTTGGAAGATTTTGGTTTAAGAGTGTACAAATTGCCAATCAACGCACCTGAACAGATAACCTCTCTATTCCTTTTTATAACAACTCTATTATTAAAAGAAATAGAATACCCATCCTTTATTATTTTCGAAACTGAAATGAGATTCTTTCTAAAAGTAGGTATATAAAAATAATTTCTCAAAATTAAAATTTTATTTCTATCAAAAGATAAATAAACGTCTCCTACTACAATAGCCGCCACCTTCGTAGCATTGCCCATGTAGATGGCAATCTCTCTATCAGCTAGTCGTCGGGTTTTATGGAACCCCTACAAAGAATTGCAGACATGATCAGTGGCTCCCATATCTACACACCAGGTACCGGTAGATAACACCACTAAACATGTTTCAACAACTAAATAAAAAGATATACCTTTATTTTTCTCCTGGCGGCGGGGACAGTCCGCCTTCCAATGTCCAGTCTGCTTGGACGTGAAGCACTTGCCTTTCGGCTTCTTCACGCCAGCCTGAGGTCCCTGAGATCCTATCGCTTTCTTTTCCACACTTTGTTTCTTCTTCTTCTTGCCTTTCGGTTTAGAAGTAGAAACCTTCTGAGCAACCAAAGCATGAGTACTCTGATGAAAAAACCCCTCTGCCACCTGGAGTTCTATCAGAAGTTCCGCCAACGAATATGTTCGTTTGTTCATATTATAGCTCAGGCAAAACTGCTCAAAACTCCTTGTAGAGATTGGAGAATGATATCGACCTGGGTTTCCCCATCGATCTCCGCTCCAAGGACTTCCATCTCATTTAAACGAGCCATCATTTTGAGAACATGTTCCCTCACGGGTGTTCCCTCAATCATGGTGGTCGTCATCAAGTTCCTCATTGCCTCTTGCCTAGTAGCCCGATTCTGACATCCGAAGAGTTCCTTGAGATTGAACATTATATTATAAGCAGTGGAAAAAGCCTGATGTTGATGTTGCTGCACATTTGACATAGAAGCCAAATTGTAACACCGCGCCATCTCGTCTGCTTTTATCCACTTCCTATATCGTTCCTTCTCCTCTTCATCATAATTCTCACTAGGTATTTCAGGACAGAACTCGAAAAGTACACATTTGGATTCCTCGGGAGTCAAGACAATGTGCAGGTTTCATTTCCAATCAATATAGTTAGGGCTAGTAAGGTTGTTTTCTTTTAATATTACAGCAAGTGGGTTGAAAGCCATTTTGAAATTACCCTGAGAATCACAATGATCAATACATTAGATTTCAAAAACTTATTGTTCCTCAAACAATAAAATTTTAAAATCAACCAACACCTCAAAACACCGAGAATGTTGTATGTCACGTTAGTGTGGATGTATACGAATTCTATATTTGTAAGAGAAGGTTTTACCCATTAATTTTACTATCTTGTCAACCTAACTTTTTGACAAATAAAATTAATAGTTGGTTTCTCTTCGGCCCTACAAATAATAGCAGTGACTCCGATGGGGAGGATACTATTATTTGCATCTAAGTGTTTACCATTATACGATACTAAGACAATTATCTAGGATTATGTGTCGTCCGATGGGGAAAATCATACGCACCTAAATAACTTCATATAATCATGTCTGACCTAGTGATCTGAGAAACAAACTCATCCGATATGGAGGAAGGCACTCAGAGCCAACACACAAGTTTGTTCGCACCACATGTCAAATTAGTAATGGAGGCCATGGAACTCTTAGAGTCCCTCTCCCACATAGTAATTTAGAATTGAGGAATTTTCAAGCACACACAACATGCATATAAACAAAAAGCAATAAATAAGAAAATCTAATTTTCTAACTATTATGGCTTTTGTTCTCCAATATGCCCCCAGTCGTGTTACCACCTCGTCTCCTCCTCCAAGCACTATGCACAAGCCTCATCCATGAAGGAGCTCCGAGCTGAGATAAAAAACTATTTTAATTTACATCCATCGATCCTATACTCCATGAAGGAGTGTACAATAAGTCTAGATCGAAAGTAAATCAAAATGCACGGCTAAACAATGTCGTATTTAATTATAAAAATTAAATACTAAATTTAGCCTCATCAAGCTCGAGGATTCAAATAAAATTACACACATGCAAACACAATCACATACACATCATATTAAGCCATAATAGTCGGATCCCGTGCCTGCAACCAAAGAGTTAGCATACGCACATCCTACTATTATCCGACATAATAAAATATATGATAAGTGCAAAAAATGTAACCGAATCCAAAACACACAAAACCAGAAACTTGGCTCCGATACCAATTGATAGATTCCTAGTCGTGCATGGGAAACCTCTCCATGTCCCCGGATTAAAATTTTTAATCCGAATGGCGAACAATTTCCCAAACAACCAACTCATCATCGTGCTAACCAATTCGAGCGACTGCATGAACAAATATATTGTTCTAGAAATCAATCTCGTCCAACCTGATTAGTAGCGGAATAGATGATGAGTGGATCAGTGGTTTTTGTGTTTATCATCGGGGTCTAAGATAAATATATCATACAATAATTATCAATATGAAATATAAACACATGATAATAATTAAGCAAGATCAAAGGAACCAAAACAAGAAATTATACCTTCTTGTTTACCTCGCGATCTTCTATTGTATGACCTATCCCCTTCTTGAACGTCGTGTGGGTGACGATCTTCCAAGAAGCAAAGTCACCAAAGCCACCAATGCAACACCTTCCTTCTCCCTAGCTTGGCCGAAACCCTAGAGAGCCTTCTTCCTTGCCGCCGGCCAAGACACAAAGTCTTGGTTGCTTGCACCGCCCCTCCTCATTGCTCCCAGCTTGCACACGCCAAGGAGGAAGGAGATAGCAAGATGAAGAAGAAGGAGAAGAAGAAGAAGAGAGAAGAATTATCTTCTTATTCCAACCCCAAGCTGCCACTGTCGACCACCTTCTTCTTTGCTGCCGACGCTAGAAGAGAGCTTTCCCTCACCGCCGACCACCCCTTCTCCCACCTAGTTGTGCGTGCTTATGTAAGGGAGAAGAAAGGAAGAGAAGAAGATGAAGAAGTGGCTTCTTCTTCCTTCCACCGTGAGTCATCTTTCCCCTTACAACCGGCGCCGCCCCAACGCTAGGAGAGAGGGAGAGGGAGAGGAAGAGAGAATAAGAGAGAGATGCTTAGGGTTTGTTATGTGTTGGATGCCTTGGTCTCATGACTCCATGGGGGTATATATAGGCTACAATAGGGACCATGAGGAGGAGTTGGGTCTTGGCCACCCAATAGATCAAAGCCCGATCTATTAATGATGATCCATTCCACTAGAGGAACACTATTGATCTATCTCACCGGCCCCCATATTTAAATATGTGATCCACATATTATGAGTACAAAATCTCCCCGTGTTTAAGATACCGAATACCCATTAATTAATTAAATTACTGACAATTTAATTAATTAATATCTAACTCCATGAGTAGTACTACTCAATCTTATCATCATGTCGGACCAATTCCACCTGCAGGATTTAACATGATGAGCTTTGTGTGCTCCCCATGGAGACATCATCAACCAGACTCACCAGGACACGGTTTCCTTCTATAATCAACGACACACCATGTAAATAATATTATTTTCCAATTTATCGGACCTATCGATTTAACCAATAAATCTCACCCACTGGTAAATCAAAGAAATAAATATTAAGTACATGTGTCCGTTATTATATCGGGATTAAGAGCATGTACTCCATAATATCTGAGGTCTGATTTAATTATATAGTTAGTATAAATTGAATCACGTCTATATCGGTTCTGTTCAATACACAGAAAGTGTACTAGTCTAATTCTATAGTCAAAATAAATCAATACCAAATTACACTACAACCATGCCAATGGTTTGTCCAAAACCATCTAGGTTGTGAGCCTCTACTTATACTGTACAAGGGACTGATAACGTGATCTTCTATGTGGCACCACACACCATGTTATCTACAATGTAAAGTATTAGACAACATGCACATAAATAACCAATACAAATATGCAAACAATGATCATGTGTTTCTCATTCAAAAAAATATAGATGTCTATATAAAATCTAGGCTTTTAGTATACATCCTAACAATCTCCCACTTATACTAAAAGACTATCCTGCCATCACAATGTCATACATCTGACTCCCATATCCTCCACATGCCTATCAAAAGTTCTCGCTAGAAGGGCCTTAATGAAAGGAACCGCCAGCTTGTCCTCTGATGCAATCTTGGCGACAAAACTTCTCCTTGCTTTACTATCTCTCGTATTAGGTGTTACTTGTGCTCTATGTTTTTACTCGCCTTATGGGCTCGTGGTTCCTTCGAGTTTGCAACTGCACCACTATTATCAAAATAAATTATGATAGCTCTGGGCAAACCAGGAATCACATCTAAGTCCATCAAGAAGTTCCTGAGTCATACAACTTCTTTGGCCGCCTCAGACGCTGCCACATACTCAGCTTCCATAGTGGAGACCGCCATGCATTTCTGCTTAACACTCCTCCATACTATGGCTCCACCTCCTAAAGTAAATACATACCCCGAGGTAGACTTACTTTTATCCCTATCTGATTGGAAATCAGAATCCGTATAACCTACAGGGAGTAATTGATCTGCCTGGTAAACTAGCATATAATCCCTAGTCCTTTTCAGAGACTTCAATATATGCTTTACCGTAGTCCAATGTCCCTATCCTGGATTACTCTGTTATCTGCTAACCATGCCCATGACAAAGCAGCTATCCAGTCTCGTATATAGCATAGCATACATAAGGTTTACTACAGCTGAAGCATAAGGAACCGCCTTTGTCTCGTATGCTCTAGAAGGACTAACCGCCGTCTGAAGCAACTACAAAATGGTCGTACTATTAGATGTGTATACTGAAAGACATGCTTCTTTTATATATATGAACATCTTTATTTTGAAAAGAGAATCACAACCACACTAGGTGTCTGTTTATATTAGTACATGCATGAAGTCCAATTACTTTGCATTGTAGATAACATGGTGTGTGGTGTCACACGGAAGATCATGTTATCAGTTCCTTGCTTAGTATAAATAGAGGCCCACAACCGAGATAGAATTGGATAATCCATCGGAATGGTTGTAGTGTAATTAGGTGTGGTTGGTCTTGACCATAGGATTACACTAGTGTGCTTTGAGTACATTGAGCAGGACCAAAATCCGAGGTTATCCAATTTGTACTGACTCGATAATTGGATAGGACCTCAAGATATTATTATGGAGTACGATCTCTTAATCCCGAAATAATATCAGGCATATATTATTAATTATTATTTCTTTGATTTACCAATGGGCGAGATCTATTCTGTTAGATCGATAGACCCGGTAAGTTGGGAGATAATATTAATAATATGATGTGTCGTTGATTATTAACGGAATCCATGTCCTGGTGAGTCAGGATGATGATGGCCCCTTGATGAGCTCAAAAGGTTCATCGTGCTAAACCCTGCAGGTGGATTTGATCCGGCACGATAATAAGGTTGAGTGGTACTAGTCAAGGACCTAGAGGTTAATTAATTTAAATTGTCAGTAATTTAATTAATTAACGGGCATTCGAGATCTTAAACACGGGGGGATGGACGATTCGTAATAAGTGGAGCCCATATGTAAATATGGGGGTTGGTGAGGTAAGTCAATGAGGGCCCTTTAGAGGAATGGATCCTCATTAATGGACCGGGTCCAATAGCGGGCCAAGATCCAACTCCTCCTCATGGTCCCTACCGTAGCCCTATAAATACCCTATGGTGACATGGAACCAAGTTGATGTTTAATCCAATAGATCACAAGAAACCCTAACCTCAACTCTTCTCTCCTCTCTCTCTCCCTCGTTTCACTCTGAGGCGCCGAACGGAAGAGATAGTTCTCTTCTCCGATTAATTGCAAAGCATGTAATTAATCAGGCGTTTCTCCAATTAATTGCAACGCATGCAATTAACTTTTGCTCTTCTCCATTTAATTGCATTGCATGCAATTAAAATTACTTCTTCGCCGTTTGCATGCAGTTTGCACCGTGGAGTAAATTGGAGAAAATTACTCCTTGCCGTTTGCATGCAATTAAAATTAATCCCAGCTATTTAATTGCATGCAATTAACAACAAGTTGTGTGCAACTTGTCTTGAGTAATATAAAAATGGCTTACGGCTCAATTATTCGGTGAGAAATTTGCTAGGCGTGGAGAACAAGTAGCACACGCAACTTGTTCTTGAGCAATTCTAATTGCTTGGCATGGAGAGGCACCGCCAACGACTGGCAGTGGAGAAAATAGGTAGAGGAGAGGAGAAGACTCACGACTGTGGAGAAGTTGTTTATGTGTGCAACTTGGAGTCTTCGAACTTGAAGCAAAGTTGCGTTCTGCTCAACTCACAGCTCAGGCGCTGCCGACGGCAGAAGAGACGGAGCAGCGATTTTTCTCAAGGGAGAAATGTTGCTTATGCAATTTTTCTCAAAGGAAGAAAAATCTGCCTAGGGATTGTGTTTGGATTATCTCCTAGGAGCGGTCGACGGCATCCCTTTTGTTAGGGATTGGTTGGCGCAAGGAGAAGGGATTAACTTGGTGGCCACAAGTCTTGGTAGATCGTCGCCCACTCGACGTCCAAGAGGGGAGGGTCATACGGTAGAAGATCGTAAGGTAACGGAAGGTATATTCTTCCTTGGCTCCTTTCATTCTTATTTGTACCTTATTCAATTGTCTCGTCATTTCATGTTTGTTATTTAATTATTTTGATTGCGAATCATAGTCAATAATTATTTAACTGGACCCCGACCATAAACACAAAAGCCAGTCATCAACTCGTTGCCTTTTCCGTGGTCGAACGGTCGTGCAAATTGCAAGACCAATTTTGGTAATTGGCTAAGTTGCAATTTGAATCGTTCGATACGGCACGAGACGGTCGATGAGAAACGACTCTCTATTCAGATTAAAATTTTTAATCCGTAGGCATAGAGAGGTCTCTCGGATCGACCAGGTATCCGCTTAGGAAACCCACCAAGCCATACCCAACAATTGGTATCAGAGCTGAGGTTTCCGGCTTTGTGTGTTTGAGGATTGGTTAATTTTTTGCATTTTCATACATTTTATTTAGCTGGATGATATGTGGATGTGTGTAGGCTAACTTTGTGTTGCAGGCACCAGATTCCAACTTGTCATGGCCAAATAATGATTGTGTGAATGGTTTTGCAAATTATTGTAATTAATAAATCCTCGGGGTTGACGAGGTGACGATACGACTGGAGGCGCATTAGAGACCAAGGCCATGAAAGTTGGAAAATCTAGGATTTTCTATTTTTCATATGTTGGTTATGTGCTTGGTTGTGTGGTTGTGCTCTTCGAGATAAATTACTAAGTGGGAGAGGGACTCGAAGGGTCCCACGGCTTCCATTACAATTCGATAAATGATGCGAACAAGTCTGCGTGTCAGCTCTGAGTGCCTTCCTCCCGATCGGATGGACTTGTTCTGCGGATCACTGGGTTGAAAAAGACTATAGAAAATTGTTAAAGAGCGTGTGTACTTCCCCATCGGAAGGCACAAAATCAGAGATAATTTTTTAGTGTCGTGTAATGGTGAACACTTAGATGCGAATAATAGTATCCTCCCCATCGGAGTCACTGCTATTATTTTGCAGAGCCGAAGTGAAGCAACTATTAATCATGTTAGTGATATGAGAGAAGTGTCCTAAGGCAATCGCCTTATGATTGTAAATATTCATTTTAATAAATGATAATTCACTATTTGAGTATACATGTTTGTGTATTTGATTGGGATGTTAAACTCATCTACTGAATGTCCGCAATACAATTCACAGCATATGAGAATTTGTGATGGGATCACAACTAGTGATTATCTCTAAATGTGCAATTGTGAAGTATTGAAAATATCCCTAGTCGATGAATTGATAAAAATGGACATTATCAATTCTGTTGAGAATAACATGGGTTATTCTCTAATAAGCTGATTCTCATTGGCTGGTGACATTGGGATGTCCGGAGATAAACATGGATGCTAGTTAAGGGAACTAGTTCATTGGAGTGACAAGCTGTAAAACTTCATATGGTAATCTATATAGATATGTCAATGAAGTTCTTACTGCAGCTTAAGTGCGATGTTCCTTTGACTTGCGGTGTTCAAGTCATCTTGGTCATGGAGACTTATACTTTAACATCTTAAGCAAGCATCTCCTAGGAGGTGTGGACCCAGGATGATTGGGTATAAGCCGAAGTGCCCGAAGATGTTTGAGCAGCCTACAAAGGATTCACCACTCCTTGCGAGGAGATGTATACCCAGGCCTATCATCGGATTGTTACTCAAAGCCTCTGGCCAGAGCATATCATGTTTAGAGTGCGAGTCTCTTAAATACATGAGAGTAATTAGAAATCCAAAGGACGAGAAAGACACTACTTGGGCTAGGTGTGACGTAGTCAGCCTAGTGGGGACTGACACAAATAGACCGTGTCCTGAACCAAGTGGGTATAAGATGGTGAAGGGAATGGGGCACGATTCATTAGAGCTGCTGAAGGGTTTCGGAATTACTTCTGAGGTCAAACCGTTGATCTTTCGATTAATTGGGGTCATGATGTACTACTAGGTGCCACTCATGACCGTTCTATAATTGGTTAATTATAGACGGCCAACATAAATCGAAAGCCTATTTAGTCACACGCACTACGAGTAATCCAAGGGATTTAAAACGAGTTGAAAATTGGATTTTCCAATCAAGAGAAATAAGTCGAATCTGAGTTAATCAGAGGCGCAACGGAAACTTAAAATGGCTAAGTCTTTTGAAGGCTTATTGGGCGAATTAAATGAGTTAAATTCGCGATCGGTTCGGCTTGGTTTGGCTGGCCAAAAAGGGTGATAACCCCCTTTGGTTTGGCCTGCCACAACAAGGGGAAGAAACCAATTTATTTGGTTTAATTAATAAAATAAATCTAGCGCGATTTGTTTTATAAATTATGGATAAATAAATTTGTATAAAGAAATTTATATAAATAAATTTATAGAAATTTATTCTTTTTTTGGAAATTAAAATGATCCATGGAATGGTTTATTTTAATTTTATAAAATCAATTATGAATTGATTTTTTCATAATAAGAAATTTTATAAATTTCTTATAAAATTTATTCCATAATTAAAGGAGTGAAGAATTTGTTTTATTATAAAGTTAGTTATAATAAAACTAGGCATAACGGAATAAGTTATAAGAAATTTTATAAGATAAAATTCTTATGATAACTAATTCCGTTAAAAGAGAGACTTGGTAAGGGAGAGGTCACTATATAAAGGAACCAAGGCAAGCCTTGAATTCCTAATCGATATAGAGCTATCAAGAGATTAACTCTCTCCCTCTCTCTCTTTTATTCTCTCTTCTTTCTTCCCCTTAGGGCCGGCGCCCCTTATGACATCTTAGGGCCGGCGCCCTCCTTGAGAGCTAGGGCCGGCGCACCTCCAACCTTTGGTTGTCGTGAGCCATCAAGAAGAAGGAGAAGCCAACCAAGAAGAAGAAGAAGCGGATCACATCTCCTTCCTTCCCGGAATTTAGATTCCGATTCTTGGTGCTTAGTTTTCATTTTTTTCTCTTGTTCTTCTAGTTGTGCCTTTAGAGAATCTAGTAGTTCTCGTCGGCACAAAACTCGTGACTTTGCGAAGTCATCCCGAAGAGAACTCGGCGTGGACGCGAATAGAGGCGAAGCATCCAAGGGACGCTACGGTTGGATCTCGTCCCTTTTCTTCGAGTTACGCGAGGTACAAAGTAAATTAGTTTACTTTTCCGCAATGTTTTAATTTATGATTACGTCCACACATCATAAGGTCGCATGCTAGATACGTGGTTAAAATAATTTGTGAAATTATTTTATGCTAATTCTTCCGCTGCACGTAAAATTTTAAAATATTACGAACCCGTATCCTTGTCAACATGCACCCAGTCCCAACAGTGGTATCAGAGCCGGTTAGTGTTCGACATAATCATAAAATTGTTTTGCGGAAAACTTTGTCATGATCTCAATTTTGGAAAAATTTTCAATTATGGAAACTTTCCAATTATAATAAATTTTAGATTTAGGAATTTCAAAGTTTGGAAATCCTCATGAAATTTCGCAAACGTTTGAAATTTCCTAGTTTCTGAAATTTTATAATAATTGTGAAAACTTCCCATCTTTGGAAACTTTCCAATCTTGGAAATTTTCTATTTTAGAAATTTTCCAACTTTGAAAATATGTAAGTTTTCTTTGTACCAGAAACTTACAATTATTCTGAAAACCTATTATGAAATCTCGCAATTTTGGGCACTTTCTTTCAAGAAAGTCTAGACAAATTTATGGACAATTAATTGACAATTAAATTTGAATTGGTTTTTAAATTGACAACAAAATTCTTTATTTTGGATTGAGCCTCGGGGAGCCGTCCAATTTAAAGTTAGTTGTTGTAATTTAATTTCCCAATTTTAAATGAAATTGTCATGTTTAATTTGGTTGCGCTTCCGAAGCGGACCAAATTGGATTTACGACAAATTACTTTTCTTTGGGTATCTGAGCCTCGGGGAGCCACCCTTAGAAAACGATTTGTTGTAATTAATTAAATCCATGAATAAAATATGTTTTAAGAGGTGATGCTCTTACATATTGTTGTCTCCAAAATTAATTAGGAAAATGGTTTCCTATAGAGTTTCTTAAATGAGATTTTCATGAAAATAATATGTGGTTGAATTAAGGGAATTGTCTCTTAATTTAACAAGTTTTGATTTAGAGAAATCAAAGTCTTGAACATATTATTTCCGAAATTGATTATGACAATTTAGGAAATTGTTTCCCAAAACAATTCCTTCAATAAAGTATGAAATTAGAATTAGGAAATCTGGTTCCTAATTCAATTAATGAGACTCGATAACTTAAGTCACATGCATACTTTATTAAGGAAATCGTTAGTTATGACATGATTATATGTCATGAATGTGCTTAGAAAAGATGAGACCCAAAACCCCTTACAAAATATTAAGGCCAACACCTTCCATTAATATGGTTAGAATCGGAGTTTTGTTTCTCCTTTGGGTTGATGGACACATCCATGCCCGACTTGAACCTCAACATGTTCAAACCATGGAATTAGTTTATGAATAATGTAGTTGGAGTCAGAGGTCAATCCTTAGTTTTGGTTGTTGGACACATCCAAGCCTGACTAAACGGTTGAATGAGCTTCAACCATATTAAAACTATTTCTTGATTAATGGGTCAGCCTTAAGCTTGGAACATCGATTTGTTGTGCCACAGCCAAGGTCGATGTAAAGAGAGGTGCAGTTGGGTGCTATGTATATTGATGCATACTTATTAATGAGTTAACAACCCAATGATTTATGCAAACATTCAATTAGTTGATAGCATAATGTGATAGTTACATATATGTGATATGTAATCGGTATAATTACCTACCTTCATAGCTAAGAATAACTTGATGGCCACAGCCATGGTGGTTCTTATCTATGGTGGTATATCAACCTATTTGGAGATGTTCCTACGATCTCCCGAATTGATAAAAAGGGTTATTCAATTTGAAAAATAAATAGGATTTTATTAATGTATGTTGATACATTCTTTAATCATTCTTCTCACATAAACTCAATTTGTATTTCTAGGTTAATCACTCGATCATGTCTTCTTTGAATTTGCGTTCCATATTGGACACCAATAAACTGACTGGGCCAAACTTCATGGACTGGCTTAGAAACCTGAGGATAGTCCTCAAGGTAGAGAAGCTTGCTTATGTCCTTGAAGATCAACTTCCCAACCGTCCTCCTGAAAATGCAACTCCAGACCAGTTTCCTGAGTTGCCCAACCTGCTGAAGACTGTAGAGCCTTCTGTAAAGCAGGATCAAAAGACGGTACTGTTAGTTGGTTCCTCGAAGAAAGATTCTAAGAGGAAGGCCAAAGAACAGAAAAAGGGAAAGAAGAAAAAGGCCAAAAAAAAGACTAAAAAGAAACCAAAAGGAACTTGCCATCATTGCGGCAAGGAGGGTCACTGGCGAAGAAACTGCAAGGTTTATCTTGAGTCCTTGAAAGAGAAGGCATCCGATGCCCCATCCTCTTCAAGTATCTTCGTTATTGAATGTCACTCTATTTCCTCAAATACCTGGGTACTTGATACTGGGTGTAGCTCACATATATGTAATGACATACAGGGGCTAAGGAATAGAAGAAGACTCGTCAAAGGAGAAGCAAATTTGCGAGTTGGAAATGGAGCAAAGATTGCTGCTGTTGCCATCGGAACATATTTGCTAAAGCTCCCCACTGGACGTGTCTTAGAATTGGATAATTGTTATTTTGTTCCTTCGTTAATAAAGAACATTGTATCTATTTCATGTTTGAATGAAAAGGGTTATCATTTAACATTTAGTAACAATTGTTGTTACATAACTTTAAATGACGTTCTTTATGGGAATGGAACTTTGTGCAATGGTATCTACACGTTAGATTTATCCAATGACGTTTTCAATATCGAAGTTAGCAACAAACATGCTCGAATAGATAATCGAATAGACTCCTACACTTGGCATTGCCGTCTTGGCCATGTAAGTAAGAAACGCATGACCGAATTACACCAATGTGGAATTCTGGAATCATTTGAACCCGGTTCATTTGATACATGCGAATCATGCTTAAAAGGCAAGATGACCAAATTACCCTTTTCTGGAAAAGGTAATCCAGTGGGAGAATTGCTTGGTCTAATACATACTGATGTATGTGGACCAATGTCAACTCTTGCACAAGGAGGCTATAGCTACTTCATCACCTTTATCGATGATCACTCACGATTCGGGTATGTGTTCTTGATGAAACACAAATCTGAAGCTTTTGAGAAATTCAAAGAGTTCAGAAATGAAGTAGAGAAATAGCTTGGCAAAAGTATTAAGATACTTCGATCCGATCGAGGTGGTAAATACTTAAGTCAAGAGTTTCAAGATTATCTTAGGGACAATAGGATATTGTCACAATGGACTCCGCCGTATACACCACAGCATAATGGTGTATCTGAGAGGCGCAACCGAACCTTGATGGACATGGTTAGGTCAATGATGAATCATGCAACTCTTCCAAAATCCTTTTGGGGCTATGCACTTAAGACAGCTGTTTACTTGCTAAACAGAGTCCCGACCAAGGTAGTCTCTACTACTCCATATGAGACATGGAATAGTAAGAAACCCCACTTAACTCACCTTAAGATATGGGGTTGTCCCGCTTATGTGAAGCGGACTGTATCAGACAAATTGGATGCTAAGTCTGATAAATGTCTATTTATTGGATACCCTAAGGAAACGAAGGGTTACCAATTCTATCATCCCTTGGAACAAAAGGTGTTTGTTTCAAGGCATGCTGTATTTCTGGAAAGAGAATTTCTTTTACAAGAAAACAGTGGGAGTGGCATTGAACTTGATGAAGTTCAAGAAACTCCAATAGACATTACAGAGACACCTAGTCTAGACCCACAACCAATACCTCATAATGATGAGCTATCAGTTGAACCTAAAACAACACCACCTCTTCGTAGGTCTGATAGGACATGCAATATTCCAGAGAGATACGGATTTCTCATAAGTGAATCGAACGACGTGTTACTCATAAGCGATGACGAACCTATCAGTTATGAAGATGTTCTGAAAAATTCAGAAAGGGACAAATGGCTTGAAGCCATGAAGTCAGAAATGGACTCCATGTACGAAAATCAAGTATGGGACTTGGTTAACCCACCTGAAGGGATTAAGCCCATAGGGTGCAAGTGGGTTTTAAAGAAGAAAACCGACATGGAAAGTAATGTTGTTACCTATAAGGCTAGATTAGTGGCAAAAGGATATCGTCAAAAACAAGGAATTGATTATGACGAAACCTATTCGCCAGTAGCTATGCTTAAATCCATTCGGATGCTCCTAGCCATAGCAGCTCATTATGATTATGAGATATGGCAAATGGATGTGAAAATAGCTTTCCTTAATGGAAACCTGCTTGAGGATGTATACATGATACAACCTGAAGGTTTCACATCGGTTGATAAAACCAAAGTATGCAAGCTTCGACGATCCATATATGGACTGAAGCAAGCATCAAGGAGCTGGAACATCCGTTTTGATGAGACAATCAATGAGTTTGATTTCTCACAAAATCCTGACGAACCTTGTGTGTACAAGAAGGTTAGTGGGAGTGCAGTCGTATTCCTAGTATTATATGTCGATGACATATTACTTATAGGAAACGATATATCAGTCTTACAGATAGTTAAAATTTGGTTGTCCAAAACTTTCTCCATGAAAGACCTGGGAGAAGCAACCTATATCCTTGGGATTAGAATCTATAGAGATAGATCAAAATGGTTGTTTGGACTTTCGCAGTCTACGTATATAGACCGAGTGCTAAAAAGGTTTAGCATGTTGGAATCCAAGAAAGGTTACCTTCCCATCAGGCATGGGATCAACCTTTCAAAGTCTATGTGTCCGCGCACAGAAGACGAGAGGATTTGCATGAATATGATTCCCTATGCATCCGCGATAGGATCTATCATGTATGCGATGTTATGTACAAGGCTCGATGTATCGTATGCTTTGAGCGTCACAAGCAGATACCAGTCAGATCCAGGAATGGATCATTGGGCGACTGTCAAGACAATCCTTAAGTACTTAAGAAGAACTAAGGATGTGTTCCTAATATATGGAGAAGGAGATATGGTAATACGTGGGTATACGGATGCCAGTTTCCAGACAGATAAGGATGACTCCAAATCTCAGTCTGGATACG
Source organism: Boesenbergia rotunda (assembly GCA_024364735.1). Lineage (NCBI taxonomy): Eukaryota > Viridiplantae > Streptophyta > Magnoliopsida > Zingiberales > Zingiberaceae > Boesenbergia > Boesenbergia rotunda. The sequence goes on from JAGFNQ010001030.1 coordinate 606,636, forward strand.
TATTTACTTTGAATGGAGGCGCAGTAAGTTGGAAAAGTTCCAAACAAGACACCGTAGCGGATTCTACCATGGAAGCGGAATATATCGCAGCTTCGGAAGCAGCAAAAGAAGCAGTCTGGATCAAGAAGTTTATCTCCGAACTTGGCGTGGTTCCAACCATTGATGAAGCAGTGCTGGTTACTGCGACAACAATGGAATTACTGCACAAGCAAAGGAACCAAGGTCTCATCAGCGATCCAAACACGTGCTTCGCCGCTATCATCTGATCAGAGAGATTATAAGTAGGAATGACATACAAATTGAGAAAATTCCCACTGAAAGGAATTTAGCGGATCCTTTAACTAAGACCTTGCCTCAGAACAAGTTTGAGGGTCATGTTAGAGCCTGTGGTATTGGATACCGTAGCGATTGGCATTAGGCCAAGTGGGAGTTTGTTAGTGATATGAGAGAAGTGTCCTAAGGCAATCGCCTTATGATTGTAAATATTCATTTTAATAAATGATAATTCACTATTTGAGTATACATGTTTATGTATTTGATTGGGATCTTAAACTCATCTACTGAATGTCCGCAATACAATTCACAGCATAAGAGAATTTGTGATGGGATCACAACTAGTGATTATCGCTAAATGTGCAATTGTGAAGTATTGAAAATATCCCTAGTCGATGAATTGATAAAAATGGACATTATCAATTCTGTTGAGACTAGCATGGGTTATTCTCTAATAAGCTGATTCTCACTGGCTGGTGACATTGGGATGTCCGGAGATAAACATGGATGCTAGTTAAGGGAACTAGTTCATTGGTGTGACAAGCTGTAAAACATCATATGGTAATCTATATAGATATGTCAATGAAGTTCTTACTACAGCTTAAGTGCGATGTTCCTTTGACTTGCGGTGTTCAAGTCATCTTGGTCATGGAGACTTATACTTTAACATCTTAAGCAAGCATCTCCTAGGAGGTGTGGACCCAGGATGATTGGGTATAAGCCGAAGTGCCCGAAGATGTTTGAGCAGCCTACAAAGGATTCACCACTCCTTGCGAGGAGATGTATACCCAGGCCTATCATCGGATTGTTACTCAAAGCCTCTGGCCAGAGCATATCATGTTTAGAGTGCGAGTCTCTTAAATACATGAGAGTAATTAGAAATCCAAAGGACGAGAAAGATACTACTTGGGCTAGGTGTGACGTAGTCAGCCTAGTGGGGACTGACACAAATAGACCGTGTCCTGAACCAAGTGGGTATAAGATGGTGAAGGGAATGGGGCACGATTCATTAGAGCTGCTGAAGGGTTTCGGAATTACTTCTGAGGTCAAACCGTTGATCTTTCGATTAATTGGGGGTCATGATGTACTACTAGGTGCCACTCATGACCGTTCTATAATTGGTTAATTATAGACGACCAACATAAATCGAAAGCCTATTTAGTCACACGCACTACGAGTAATCCAAGGGATTTAAAATGAGTTGAAAATTTGATTTTCCAATCAAGAGAAATAAGTCGAATCTGAGTTAATCAGAGGCGCAACGGAAACTTAAAATGGCTAAGTCTTTTGAAGGCTTATTGGGCGAATTAAATGAGTTAAATTCGCGATCGGTTCGGCTTGGTTTGGCCGGCCAAAGAGGGTGATAACCCCCTTTGGTTTGGCCGGCCACAACAAGGGGAAGAAACCAATTTATTTGGTTTAATTAATAAAATAAATCTAGCGCGATTTATTTTATAAATTATGGATAAATAAATTTGTATAAAGAAATTTATATAAATAAATTTATAGAAATTTATTCTTTTTTTGGAAATTAAAAAGATCCATGGAATGGTTTATTTTAATTTTATAAAATCAATTATGAATTGATTTTTTCATAATAAGAAAGTTTATAAATTTCTTATAAAATTTATTCCATAATTAAAGGAGAGAAGAATTTGTTTTATTATAAAGTTAGTTATAATAAAACTAGGCATAACGGAATAAGTCATAAGAAATTTTATAAGATAAAATTCTTATGATAACTAATTCCGTTAAAAGAGAGACTTGGTAAGGGAGAGGCCACTATATAAAGGAACCAAAGGTAAGCTTTGAATTCCTAATCGATATAGAGCTATCAAGAGATTAACTCTCTCCCTCTCTCTCTTTTATTCTCTCTTCTTTCTTCCCCTTAGGGCCGGCGCCTCTTATGGCATCTTAGGGCCGGCGCCCTCCTTGAGAGCTAGGGCCGGCGCACCTCCAACCTTTGGTTGCCGTGAGCCATCAAGAAGAAGGAGAAGCCAACCAAGAAGAAGAAGAAGCGAATCACATCTCCTTCCTTCCCGGAATTTAGATTCCGATTCTTGGTGGTTAGTTTCCATTCTTTTCTCTTGTTCTTCTAGTTGTGCCTTTAGAGAATCTAGTAGTTCTCGTCGGCACAAAACTCGTGACTTTACGAAGTCATCCCGAAGAGAACTCGGCGTGGACGCGAATAGAGGCGAAGCATCCAAGGGACGCTACGGTTGGATCTCGTCCCTTTTCTTCGAGTTACGCGAGGTACAAAGTAAATTAGTTTACTTTTCCGCAATGTTTTAATTTATGATTACGTCCACACATCATAAGGTCGCATGCTAGATACGTGGTTAAAATAATTTGTGAAATTATTTTATGCTAATTCTTCTGCTGCACGTAAAATTTTAAAATATTACGAACCCGTATCCTTGTCAACATGCACCCAGTCCCAACAAATCATACTTGTCAAAAAGTTAGGTTGACAAGATAGTAAGATTAATGGGTAAAACCTCCTCTTACGAATGTGGAAATTCGTATACGTCCACACCATCGTGGCATGCGAATTTCTCGGTATTTAGAGGTGTTGGTTGATTTCGAAAATTTATTGTTGTGAGGAATCAATTTATTTTCGATTTCTAAAGTAGTGTGTGTTGTGATTCTCAGGATTTTCAAAATGACTTTTAACCCACTAGCTACAATACTTAAGGAGAATAAACTTACTAGACCCAACTATATTGACTGGAAGAGAAACCTTGACATAGTCCTTACGGCTGAAGAGTACAAATTTGTGCTCACTAAAAAATGTCCTGATAAGCCTAGCGATAATTCTGGTGAAGGTCAGAAGGAGCATTACAAGAAATGGGTTAAGGCAGATGAGATGGCGCGGTGTTACATTCTGACATCCATGTCGAATGTATTGCAACATCAGCATCAGGCCATGCCCACTGCTTGTGATATGATGCTGAACCTTCAGGAGCTTTTTGGGCACCAGAGTCGTGCCGCTAGGCAGCTGGCGATGAAGAATCTGATGATGACCACTATGGTTGAAGGGACACCCGTGAGGGATCATGTCCTAAAGATGATGGCCTACCTCAACGAGATTGAGGTTCTTGGAGGATCTATCGACGGGGAATCCCAGGTCGATATAATATTCCAATCTCTGCCTAAGAGTTTTGAGCAGTTCCGGCTCAACTATAACATGAATAAGCATGAGTATACATTGGGGGAACTCCTGGGAGAACTCCAATCGGCAGAGGGGCTCTTTTGCCAGAACTCGCAGGCCTTAGTGACTCAAAGGGTTTCCTCTTCTATGCCGAAAGGCAGGAAGAAGAAGAAACAAGGAGGGTTCAAGAAGGCAGCTACATCACAGGGACATCGGACTAGCGTGAAGAAGCTGAAAGGCAAATGCTTCACGCGTAAGCAAATTGGATATTAGAAGGCGAACTGTCCCCGTTGTCAAGAGAAAGGTATATCTTTTTCTTTTGTCGTTGTAACATGCTTAGCGGAGTTATCTACCGGTACCTGGTGGGTAGATACGGATGTCATTACGCATGCCTGCAATTCTTTGCAGGGGTTCCAGGAAGCCCCACGACTAACTAAAGAAAAAAACCGTCTACATGTGAAATGCTACGGAGGTGGCTACTATTGCAGTGGGAGTTATTTATTTATCTTTAGAAGATAAAGTTTTGGTTTTAAGATTGCTTTTATGTACCTAATATTTAGAAAGAACTCTGGTTCAGTTTCTGAAATAAATGATATTCTATTGCTTTTTATGAAAAGTGGAATAGAAAGATTATCTATTCAGGTACATTGATAGGCAATTGGTACACATTAGAACCAAAGTCTTCCATGATGCAAATAGTAACTAATAGCTAATCATCTAACCAAAGTAGGAGAAAGGTTCCTTTCGAGTTGAACCAAACATACCTTTGGCGTCTAAGGCTTGACCTTATTAACCTTAGTAGGATTCAAAGGAGATAGCCAATGGGCCCTCGGGTTCATTGGTGGTGGGAGACTTCTCTAACTTTGAATCTTACTTGGAAGGTAAGACGACCAAGAGGCCTTTCAAGGACGAGGGGTATAGAGCCAAAGATATGTTAGAATTGGTTCATTCTGATTTGTCTGGTCCTATGCCTAGCGGTAGCTTTGATGTAACGCCCCAAATTTTGGGCTTGCTTCCGATTGTAAAAAGGGCACAAAAATGTCGATATATATTATCAGATTGTATGACATTTATTTCATAAATGAATAAAATTACCTTTTTGTGATTTCATGATTTAATGTTATGTGATTTCATTAGAAAGGATTAGGAATATGTAATTGCATAAATGTGATTTGAGAATATGAGAGTGAATTGGGCTAATAGGCTTTGCAAAAGTGAAAAACCAAAGAGGAGCAAAAATATGCTCTTGCCGAGGATCGAACCTTGGAACTCTTGGTAAGCAAAGCCTTGAAAAGCAACGAAGTAACCAATTCACCCAGCAGGGGATTGCAGAGAGGAAGGAAGGGAAATTCTTATTAAGGGTTAGGGAATGTGAAAGGGTAGAGGAAGAGGCTCTTGATGAGAAACCCCTTAGTGAAGGGACACTTGGAGAAGAGGCACTTTGTCTCTTCCCTTAGTATAAATAAGAGGGAGTGCTAAGGGGCTAACCATCATTGTTGCAAACCCCTCACTCACTCTCCCTCTCCAAGTTGCCGAAATCCTAAACTCCCTTCTCCCTCTTCAATTTTCGAAATTCAAACTCCTCTTCCTCCTTGAGATTTCCGAAAATCCAAGGGAAGGGTCTCATCCCAAGGGACACTCCCAAGACCCCATTGAAGGTTTGAATCTCTTGCAAGGCAAGAAGAAGTCAAGGACCTCAAGAGCAAGGACAAGCACATCCCCTCCGAACTAAGGGTATACCTTATGGATATTTCGCGAAAGAAGTAAGTGCCCCTCACCTGTAGCATAATTGCTGTGTATGATTTCCTTCTTCTTGTAGTTTGCGAAAATAGGGATTTGCCCTAGGTAAGTTTCGGCCACCCCTTAAGGGAAAGCCTTGGTTACTTTTTGATACATGAGAAGACCCCTTGGAACTTAGGGTATACCTATATGTTGATTTCCTTCAAGTTGTGATAACAAAAAATTAGGGTTTGCACCCCCTACAAGTTTCGGCCAAGACATGGAAAAATTAGGGATTCAAGGGTTGAATTACTCTATGATGTATCTTATGTTAGTGTATGACATGATAGTGTAGATAAGGTGTTTGTATAAATGGTTGTATGAATGTTTGATTTCAAAAACCCTAAATCCCCCTACCCTACACTTTCGGCCAACACTAGAAGAATTAGGGTTTAGGGTGCATGATTAACCTATGATGAAATCCATGTTTAATAATGTTGCATGATATGTATGTGAGGTGTTTGTGTAAATGTTTGTGTGAAGGTTTGATTTCCAAAAACCCTAATCCCCCTACCCTACACCATTCGGCCAACACCCTAAAGTTAGGGTTTGTAAAGGATAAACTATCCTATGAGATATGCTTATGTTTGGGATAATGATATGTATAGGCAAGTGATGTTTAAATGGAATGTTTGATTGGAAAACTTAATTTTTCCCTAGCATGTGATATTCGGCCAAAGCATGGAACATTAGGTTTATGAAGGTTGATTACCCCATGATGTATGCTATGCTTAGTATGATACATTTTTTTTTTTTTTTTAAAGAAAGGATTTTATTTCAAGATATGGAAAAACCAAGATAGAAGGGGGACCAAACCTGACCTTCTAAAATGGATTATACAAGTAAAGGAAAGAAAATACATTTGCGGGAAAACCAATATAAGCTCAGAGAATTCTTTTACATTTAAAGACTTTTAAACGGCAGAGATAACCAGGCTAGCTCCTAAAATTTTAAGAATATCTCATCAATTCTCTTTGCCGATAATTTCGCTTGGTTAGCCTTCCACCATAAATCAGAACCGAAAACAGAAAACCATTTCATAGAGTCAGCGGAATAAACCTCAAGTAATCCTTTAAACTTATCAATCATTTATGCAGCCATATTGCTAATCGAGCTACCGATGAGACAAAATTATACCAGAATTTTATAGCAACTATATCAGATCAGACTGCTCAAAATCAGTCTCAAGATTTGATAGATGCAGCAGAGAAATCCACTAAACATGCACAACCAGTTGTATTCTTTCAGTTAAATCTATCAGTGAAAGTAGTGTAGCCATTATAGCATAGCACCCATTAGTGCATAACCCGATACTCTAAACTTCTTTTCAGACCTGCTGATATAGAATAGGAGAAACCTTAGAGCTTCAAAACAGAACATCTCGCTCAGCCAGATAAAAATATATGCATAGAACATTCAGCAGAAGATCCACAAAGCTGGCCAATGTAGCAGTTTTATACTTAAATTCAAGAATTTTGGCAGTGGTAAGAAGGCCAGGAGAAACAGTGAAACTATCAGAATGTCAGAAAGCCATAGAAATCCAGATAATTGGAACTGGGAATATGAGTTAGATCCATACATAGAGAAAACCAATCTTTAAGATCCATACATAGAGACCAAAGATACCATCATAATAAAGTCTACCAAGGAAAGAAAATTATGCAATAAATTTTTGAGCCACTCTAATGTATGGCACATCCGATTTATCATTCAAGCATATACCATATAGGATCCTATCCTTTTTCCAGTCCTTTACTAAAATTTCACCGTTAAAACCAAGGCCTTTATTAGCAAGATAATCAGCGGCCGCGTTAGCTTCTCTATAAACATGAGTGTAAACAACTTCATACTTTCGAATCAAATGTTTTATTCTTGTTACAAGCTTCCGTAACTCCCATCCTACCTTCGAAGAGCTAATAGTCTTCAAAGCCATTGTGGAATCAGATTCAAGCCAGACTGGCCATAGATTGTAAACCTCGCACATCTCTAAACCATGTAGGATTGCCATTAATTCTGCCATTATGTTATTGCCATAACCAAGCGAACCATGCTTAGCCATTACAAGTTGGCCTACATGGTCTCTAATAATCGCACCATATGATGCTATTCCAGGATTCCCCTTCGAACATCCATCCGTATTCAACTTGAAGCTACCTAATCTTGGCTTTCTCCAATACACTAGTGAAATTACATTCCTAATTTGAAAATTGAAGTCCATTCCCCAATCCAATGCAACCGACAAATAACCCTTCCAATGTTTAGATTTTATAATACCTGCAGCTTTTCCCATATGGAGATAATGTATGATTTCTTTACAGATCTTTTTTCCTTCCATTTTGACTTCACGATGCTTAGCATCATTCCTAGCAGTCCATAGATGCCAAAGAATAAGAAAAGGCAGAGCTTCCTTAATGTGACCAGATTTCGACCAAATAGGACCAAATTTCCAAACCTCCCATGGGCGGTATCTATTTAAAGAAAAAGCATTAGTGAAATAAGTCCATACCTCTTTAGCTATTGGTCCAGAAAAAAATAAGTGATCCCAAGATTCCAAAGAATTACAACATTGACAACGTGAAGCTAAATGAATTCCTCTTTGCTGTAAAATACTATCCACCGGAAACCTTTGTTTCTGAAATCGCCAAGCAAAAATAGAAATATTTAGAGTAAGAATGCCACTCCAAATTACAGAATTGAGGGTTACCATAGGCTGAGTTTGCCGCAAACAGTTCCATGCAGATTTTAATGAGAAAGATCCATCCTTTGAGAGCTTCCAAACAATCCGATCAGGTTCCTCCTGCTGCATAGGAAATTCATTTATTTCTGCAATTACATTCATTGGCAGAAGAGATCTGAAAGGATGCACCACCATTCCCCATTAATCATGAGATCTGATATCATAGTTTCAGTCTTTTCTGATGGTAATATAGACTGATATATAGGCCCACTGTCCAACCAATTATCAAACCAGAGATTAAGCTTACCTTCTCCTACAAGCCAGCCAACGTTTGATTCTGCCAAACTGCGGATTTTAAGCATTCTTTTCCAGCATGAAGAGGCACTGCTTTTAGCTGGGGATACTGCCGGATGGATCTTCTTGCAGTACATCTTCTTAAGGTATAGTGCCCATGGAGTGGATTGCTCTCTAAATCTATGCCATAGCTTGATTGCCATTGCTGTGCTAAAATCAGCCAACCTTCTTATTCCTAAGCCTCCTTCCATTTTTGGATAACATATCTCTTTCCAGGCTATCCAATGAATTTTATTACTTGAATCTGCTGAACCCCAGAAAAAATTCGCAAAAATCATCTCCAGTTTATGAAAAATAGACAGTGGAGGAAGGAGTACTTGTAATAAATATAAAGGCATTGAACTCAAAACACTTTGAATCAAAGTAAGCCGACCTCCATATGATAGTTTGGATAAATTCCAACCAAGAAGTTTTCTCTTTATTTTGTCCACCAAAGGCAAATAGTATGTTATCTTCTTTTTACCACCGAAGAGAGGGGAGCCCAAATAAGTAATTGGCCAGGAACCTTCTGCAAAACCCAAGACCTCTGAAATTGCCTTTCTACGTGCATCAGTGATGCTTCTTGATGGGTATACCATACTTTTCCCTGCATTTATGGCTTGACCTGATTGAGCCTCATATGTTTTAAGAAAAATCTTAATCTTCTTCACACAATCAATAGAACCATTCATGAAAATCATAATGTCATCTGCAAAGGCTAAATGAGAGACTTTCATATCACATCCCGTGGAAAACCATATTCTTGGATTTTTAATAAAGAGTTCTTCCAAACCTCTAGAGAAAAACTCCGCAGCTATAATGAATAAAAAAGGGGAAATGGGATCTCCTTGCCTGAGCCCCCTTTTGGCCTGAAAAAACCTGATAGATGACCGTTAATAGAAACCGAAAACCAACAATGAGCTACACATCCCTTGATGAGATTTATGAAAGGTGTTGAATAACCATATGCTGACATGATTTTAAATAAAAAGCTCCATTGAACACGATCAAAAGCTTTTTCCATATCTAGTTTCAGAATCAAGTTACCCCCCCCTCACATGATAGTTGAGTTTATGATTTAATTCCTGAGCTAAGAGAATGTTATCAGATATCAACCTACCTTCCACAAATCCGCTTTGAGCTGGTGAAATTACCTTATCTAAGGTCTTGCTCAATCTATTCGCCAAGCATTTAGAGATAATCTTATAAGAAACATTACAAAGACTTATAGGTCTAAAGTTTTTCCAGCTTTGAGCATTGTCAATTTTTGGAATCAAGACAATAGTAGTAGCGTTCATTCCCTTTGGTAAAGGCTCTCCATTGAAATAATCTATCACAGCGTTACAAACATCCTCTTTGACAATATCCCAACAAAAAACATAGAAAAATGCTGAAAATCCATCTGGCCCAGCAGCGCTTTCCTGATCCATTCCATCAATTACTTGCTTAATTTCCTCCATGGAAGGTATAGTTGATAAACCCACATTTTCTACATTGTTAATTAGCATGGGAATATGAGATACATCTGCCGTATCACCATCAGAGCTATCTCCTGTTAACAGTTTTTCAAAGAATTTAGCACCTGAATTTCTGATTTGCTCTGGCTCCTCTAAACAAAGTCCTTCATCCCATATCCTGTGAATTCTATTAGCCATCTTTCTTTTTTGGACCAAAGAGTGAAAAAATTTTGTGTTTCTATTACCTTCCTTTATCCATTTAACAGCTGCTTTCTGCCTCCAGAAATCCTCTTCCATTTGCATGGTTTTAAAAAGCTGGGCTTGGCATTTGTTTCTATTGATCTTATTCTCTTCCGATGGATTCAAATCATAAGCCTTCTCTGCCTCTGAAAAAAGAATTTCTGCTTTCTGAATATTATCATGAATATTTCCAAAAACCTCTTTATTCCACCACTTCAAGTGATTTTTAAGCCTTTTCAATTTGTGTTGCAATTTTGACAAACCAGGTCCATTGCTTGGTAGATTCCAGTTTAGCCTCACAGTTTGCAAAAAACCTTTGTGTCTCGTCCACATCCTTTGAAACCTAAAGGAAGATGGAGGCCTCACAAAGCTTGGAAAGGAGATCAAAAGTGGACAATGATCAGAAGCCGCCCTACTTAAGTGCTCCACCCTAACTGCGAAACCCTGATCTTGCCATGATGGAGAAATCATAACTCTATCCAGTCTCTTCCACACTTTGTTATTTGTCCATGTGAACATATCCCCTACAAAACCAGCATCTTGCAATCCCGAAAGCATTATAAAACTATTAAAATCATCTGTTTCACCTGACCTGGTAATACATCCTGCCGAATGTTCCTTCTCATTAGTAATAACATTAAAATCCCCACCAATCATCCATAGTTCTTCACCTATTGGCTTGTTTTCTCCAAGTTTCTCCCAAAGTTCATATCGACCAGTCCTGGAACACTTTGCATAAACTACCGTAAGCCAAATATCAGATGGGAAAAGTGCAGATTTTAAACAAAGGTGGAGAAATTGTTCATGATCTATCACTACCTTACAGGCAATATTAAAGGTATATGCAAACCAAATCTTCCCTGAGCAGTTTGAAATAATAGAATCAAAGCCCAATTTTCTTGACATACTATTAGCATCCAGAGTTATAAACGGTTCCAGAATTCCGAGGAAATTCAAATTGAAACGTTTTTTAAAAAACACAATTCTTCTAAGAGAGGCTGAATTTCCAATACCTCTAATATTCCAAATAATACCTGCCATTTAAGAGGCTGTCGAGGGAAAAGCTTGCAAAGCCTTGGATTTACTTCTTGTAACTCTTTGGAAATCTCCTGGCTGATCATTTTTATTTTTTGAAACAAAATTCAATATAGAAAATTTGCTTTTTACCAGAGGAAGCGAAGAAGATCTACGCAATTGTCCTACTCCTTCCTCATCAACTCCAGGATTCTCCATAAAGGATTTGTGTATGACACCACCCTCTAAGTCCTCCATTGGTAACGAATCAGCAAAAGATTTCTGTGCTTCTTTAGACCTTTCTTCCTTCTGCTCTGGTAGGACAGGCTGTTCAACAGTGTCCTGCTCATCCATTTGCCTATTTCTCAGATTTCTCTTGGAAATTTCAGCTGCCGTATCTCCCTTTTCAAGCAAGGATCCAGCTGACTTATGTACGTTTGGTCTTTGGGTATCCAACAAATCTACTCTTCCATCTTCTTTATCCTCTACTTGGTTATTTTCCTCTAGTATCCATTCCTCATCTATTGCATTTAGGTCATCTTGCTCACCCACCTCTAAAGTGTCTAGCACCTGAAACTGATTGCCATTCCTCTCCTTTACTCTAGCTTCAACAAGTTTGGAGTTATTGAAATCAGTTTTTTTACTCCAAATTTGTTTATTCACCATATGCAAACTAGAACCCCTTGCTCCCTTGGGAAAATCTTTTCTCCAATATCCTGATGGCCTTTCTTTAGACGAATCTTTTTGCCATTCTTCAAAACTTTGATCTTCATTTCTTTGATCTACATTTAGATCCCACTGATTATTTACTACATCTGATTCTTTTTGTTTCCCATCCTTCCAATCTGGTTTTGGCTTATTTCCAAACACATAGCATTCCTCAATAGAGTGACCCAAGTGCATGCAATGGTTGCAGTACTTGGGGAGCTTTTCAAAAATCACATGTTGAGTCCTCTTTTCTGCACCTATTCCAATCCAAAACTCTTCAGTCCTTGGTTTTAAAAGATCAATTTCAACACAAACTCTAGCCATCGAGAGCCTTGAACCATCTGCCGTGGCTTCATCTAGTTTGATTGGTTTTCCTACTATACGAGCAATGGAGAAGAGACTTTGTTTGTTAAAAAGATGGATTGGAAGATCTGGAAGTTGAATCCAAACCGGGACAATAGAGGATTCTGCTTCATACGAAAAGTAAGGAGACCATTTGAAAATCCGTAAAGGGATACCTGCAATCATCCAGATTCCTCTTGTCCACAATCTAGCCATGTCTTCATTAGAATTTAGATGAATAAAGATATATCCCGCTCTTAAGAACCGAACATTGTACAGACTTGATAGCCCTAAGTTTCGGAAAGCTTGCGAAACATCAGCGTAGCTTGGGCGAAAACCAGAAAATTTTCCAATCAAACAGTACTTGAACGGTTCTGATAGTTGAGATATCTCTTCTTCAGAGAAAAAAACACCTGGCTTACCGTTGTAGATCAAGATCGGCTTGAATCCATCTCCAATATCTTCAAAGTTTTTCTTTGTAGATCTAGGAGAGATTGGTTTAACAACTGCAGCTTATGATGGTTTGGCTGCCACCGAGGAGGAAATCTCGATAGATGAAGGAAATTGGGGGATAGAGGAAGAAAGAGGAACCATCGCCGGTTGCCCGAGGCACCGGCAAAAGTAGACGGCGCAAAAGCGCCTGAGAAGAAATCCCCAAGAATCGCCCAAGAAATCGCCTGAGAGAACTCCCTTCCCAGTACCACTGCTGCTCTTTGTCTTTTGCTTCACTACTTGAGTTAGTCCAAACCATCATCAATCAATACATAGGGAACAGAAATTGATTACAAGCATTCAACAATCAACCACAAACATTCATCAATCAATACATAACAACCAAATCTGATGAAGGATGTGAAGACTCGGCTGAATGAAGAAACCGCTGCCACATGCGGCTGTGAAGAACTGCTGTGAAGAGGTGGCTGAAGGGGAGAGGTAGTCGCGTCTAGGGTTCCCTTGTGTTCGACCACGCCTTCTAGGGTTTCGGATGTGAAGAGGTGTGCGTGGGTTGAGAGAAAAGAAGAGGAGAAGTGGAAGAGATGGTGATGGCGTCGGGATTCTCCTTGTGTTTGCCGAGAGGGATCGAGAACGAGGTGTGGCCGGCCGGAGGTGGTGAGGAGATGAGGTGGAAGGTGGGTGCTCCGGCCGGCGCTGTGTGGTTGTGAGGAGCGTAGCCGCGTGTGTGCGATCCCTTCCGATCGAGAGAATCCCCCCTTTTTGCCCAGATCAGGTTTCGCGGATGAAGCTTCTTGGATGAGGCTTTTTTTTCCCCCGCTGGATCAGTTCGTGAGCCCCCTTTCAGCCCAAGCCCAGCTCTTCTATTCAACCCAGCCAGCTCCCTTTCGGCCCATGGATGAGTTCGGCCCAGCAGCCCCCTTTTTCTCTTCACTTCTTTTGTGTCATCGCATGATGAGGTTGAGAAGGAGCTCGAGTCCAGTCCATGAGTCAAACCTAGGGTTGTTGCGGATGAGGCTTTTCTCTTCTTAGATCAAAATTGGGTTGGATGAATTGAACCATCTTCATTTGAATTGAACTAAGCCTTCAAGTTAGACCATACTTAAATTGAATCAACTCCTCAACACTAGCATTAGGTCCAATTTCTTTGATCCAAGCCTTGGTCCAAGGTCCAATCTTTAATTCCCTATAAAAATCATGAAATAATGCCAAAGTTTAGAGGAAATTATAATGAGCTCCAAAAATAAATCCTAATCGTAATATATGATATAAACATGATTTAAACGTACGAGAGGATAAAAAGTGTTAAATAAATGAGCAAATAAAATGACATAAAATGCTAGTTATCACTTGGCAATCAACTGTGGCATGATAGGCCGCCAATGAGTCCATGTCCAGAATAATATCAAACTCTACCATTTCCACAACCGATAAATCCACGGTGAGAGTATAATCGCCGGAATCCAATGGACACACCTTAATTTCCTGCATAATATCCAATACCTCACCGGATGACAGAGACACTGATAGACGTTGTGATCTAAGAGTAGGTAACATACTAATCTTTCCCATAAACAACCGTGATATGAAAGAACTAGAACTACCAGTATCAATAAGCAATTCAGCAGGAAATGCATAAACGGAAATCATACTACGGAAGATCGATCCATCGGCCCGCTATGCCTCCTCTCTGGTGACTGCATAAACTTGGTCTGTCTTTGGAGCTGGAGGTGGCAACGCTAAAACTTGCTGAGGCTGAGATGATGAAGGTCCGACAGTTTGCTGGGGCTGATATCCAGAAGGCTCAACCGACTGATGAGACTGATAACCGGAAGCTCCCGCCGACTGCTAATGCTGATAAATTACAGGCTGGTATGCTGGGTATGGCTGCTGATAATACGACCCCGACCCAGAATACTGAGACGCTGCTGGTGAGGGGTACTCATACCCAGACATATAATAAATCTGAACTGGTGGTGGAACTGCTTGTTGACGTCCTGTCTGCTGCTGTCGGGATGACATCTGAGTCTGACGGTCGCCTCGCTGTGGCCTCTGCTGTCATGATCGACCTCCCTGGGGATTAACTGCTGCAGACTTATGCTGAGCCTTTAAGGGACAACTTCGACTCTCATGACCCGAAAGCTTACAATAATAACAGATAGGGTGCTCTAGGGGACAATCTGGTCTGCTGTGGTCCCTAGATCCACACTGAAAACAATGAGCCCCTCTAGTAGCAGACTTCCGAGTTTGCTGAGAACCCTGCGACGATCCTGCTGAAAACCATCTAGACTTTTGGGGTCGAGACTGAGGCTCAGAAGTCTCTTGCGTACTCTGACTCTTGCTACTGCGCTTCTGTCCAACAGTCTGCTGTTTCTGAGTCTTGCTGAATCCTGAGTTATCTGCTTTCCTTTCTTCTTATCACCATGCAACTGATGCTGGATCATCTCGATGTGTAGAGCCTGATCCAGAGCCTCTCGATAGGAAGTAGGAGTCATTCAGACATACGTAACTGGATATATCTTGCTAGGCCCAGCGTGAACAGTGTCGTCTGCTCATCCTCTATAGCCATCAACTGAGGACAAAACTCCGCGAGACGATTGAATTCTGCCTCATACTCCAAAACTGAACGATCCCCCCTAATGAAGAGCAAGAAACTCCTACCATTGGGCCGTACGAAATGCAGCAGGATAATATTTGCCCTCAAAAGCTTTGCGAAAAGAAACCCAAGAAATTGGTCGTCCACCAATAATAGTCTTCTGCATGTTCCACCAAGTGACGGCCTGATCTCGAAGGTGATATGTAGTCAATTCCACCTTCTATATGTCTGCGAGCGTCATATAGCTGAAGGTGTCCTCCAATGTCTCCAACCAGGCACGAGCAGCATATGGATCTGGTTCTCCATGGTACAGTGTGAACCGACCCTTCACAGACGTTGCCAACAACGGAATCCGAGCTCTGTTCAGAAGCCAACCCGCTTGGGTAGGGGGCACCACTGATGGTATTCCAGGAACTGCCATTGGTGGCATTGATGGACCTGCCTCTGATGGTACGACTGGAACTGCTATCGGATAAGGAGGAGGTACTCTCAGTGGTGGAGATCTCAGCTCACCCAAAGGGTCCTGGTGAGCTGATCCCCGACTAGTTGATTCCACTCTAGTGGGCCTCTCAACCTCCTGACTCGTGTCTCCTTCGGCCTCCTTTAGCCTCCCCCGTGATCGTCGTCCACGAGCACGAGCACGGGGTGGAGACAACTTAATACGACGAGGCATACCTGTTAACAAAACCAAAAGGCATTATTTAGATATAATTTTATCCAAATTTAAAACCAACTCACTTCTTGTTTGCCAGGAGATATCTTGTCGCTGCCAAGTACTAAAACACAACCATGTCAAGACAATGACTCCGCAAAAATATAAACAAATCCGTAAAATATAGATTAACCTCTAAAACAACTTTGTAAACCCACATATACCAAAACATCGCAAAACTTGGCTCTGATACCAAAAATTGTCATGCCCCCAGAGGCTCTTACTTGCTCGAAAATTGGGCAATATCTCCCCTGTATGGCGGGTAAGTTGGGACAAATATATATACACTCCACGTAAATATAGCTCAACCACACACGGCTGGCATCACAATAGTAAGCAAATCCACAACCACGCAGTTAATAACTTTAAGCAAATTTAAAATAGCAGAGTCCGAATACCAAAAAAACGAACAAACCAGACCATCAAGTTATAAATAAAAAAAATCTGGGAAGACGATACCGGATAAATAAAAATAAATACTTGACTAGTAGATAAAAACGAAAAGAATAAAATCTCCAACCCGACTTAATATTGTGGGACTGACAACTGGATCCTCTCCTGACTCTAAGTAGTGCATCTACCTGCTACCTGAAACAAAAATAGGAAGCAGAGGTGGTGAGTCCGGGCGGACTCTACGGGTATACGAGTAGACAAAATGCATAGCATCAAAGGATATATGAAACAACAGAATACAACGGTGTACAATCTCTAGGAAAATAGAGAGACTCAAAACATATATAAAACAATGTGAAAACATACGGCATAGCATAGTATCAAACAAACATGCATGTCATCCAAATGCAGCAACCATAGCTCATATAAATGCAAAAAACACAAGAAAATGCATAAATGCAATAGATGCCTATGATGCAATGATATGTGCCACCCCTGATGCCAGTCAAGCCGCCAACACATCACATCTGTGTGACCGAGTGGGTAGGGTTGTGACAACTGTACGCACTCCAACGAATATCACTGATAGATGTGGTTGAGTGGACAGGATGCTGGGGTGCCAACTACTCCAAAAACCCCGATATATAGGGGGAGTCACCAACATCTTTGATATCCCTCGGAAACAATGGTGAGGGTGTCAACTGTTTGCCTACAACTCCAACATCCACTGTACATGAGTGGTCGAGTGTGGCGTAACAGGACGGTTGCTCCCACTCTAGCAACTACCATGACAAGTGGTTGTGTGGAAAAGCAACTAGATGACTAACGACAGCTTAACCATATGAAAGCCCAACAGTCGTCAGTATGCAACGGTGCAGGTATGGTGCACGATACCAATACGCACAAACAACTGAATAATAACGATGCAACAACAAAAGCAACCAACTAGAAAGCAACGAATATGCAACTAAACTACTAGGTAGGGTGCCTCTAATGTCAACCATCCTGGTAGTGTTTAATGAACATTTAAGTACTCGCGTACGAGCGATACTTTACAGAATGGAAAATCAATGAGAGACTCTACGGATACAAATTTTCGATTAAACTCGAAGGTCAAATGAAGAAAGTATCAACATGCGATATAAAATAAACAACAACAAGGAACAAAGTCAAGCAGACCTATTCAGACGTAACAAGCCATGCATTTAAGATAAAAGAACTACAAGAACACAAAGGAGAAGTACCCGCCTTTTATGTAGAAGTTCGTAAACACGAAGAACCTCCCACGATCGACGACATGAGTCCAAGGTCAAGGTCCTGTATCAAGAACTAAATTTAGCTATTTATAAAATTATTAAAAATAGCTAGACTATATATAAGCAAATAACTATGTGTATAACCCTAAACCCAAAAGACCGAGACATTATTTAATCTACAACAGCTTGCCCTATCTTTAAGATTCATGGCAAGCTACCAGAATCAACAACCAACCCATTCTTCTAAACCTATTCTCGCCACAACAGAGGGCAGTAACAACAACTCCATAACCACCTCAACACCATCTAATCGAAAACAAAAATAGAAATACACAACATCATAGATTTGCTCTCCCAATTTCTGCCACACATCATCAGCTCACATAAATCCAAGAACATGATAGAAAACAAGATTAAACCAAAGTTAATCTCATGGCACATCAAGAGGTAAATCTAAAGCTTCACAAACAAAACATCTACAATATCACAGAATACAAACCAAACCACACCCCCTAACAAGAACTTCACAGCACCAACAAAACCAAATTTATAGTAGCTTATCCCAAGGAGAGAATCACACTAAACACAAGGTGGCATCCCACACAAGACCCAACATACTAAATCACAACTCAATCCTTGAGACGCAATTGATCTAAAACGAAGTTACCATTAGACACCATAACCTACCTACAACCAAATTCACCTTCTGATTAGCACCCCTGTCAACCTATGTTCGATTACTAAAACAAACTAAACAGAAAACTACAGATTTGAGGCAAATTCAATACTGGTAGCTACTCTAAAACCAAGTATAAATGAAAACCTAAATCCGAACATCTCTAATTTCATTTCCAGAACAAAATCAGACCTTAACACATTGGATTTCCAACAACCATCCATCATTACCTGTGACAGCACTAGCGATCAGGGAAGAGGCGGAATTAGGGCTCGGCGGCGTCGGGTGAAACCGAGAGGGGAGGAGAACCACTCGCGTGCGTGAGGAGAGGGTCGGCGTCGGTTTGGTGTGCGCGGAGGAGGAGGAAGGAGAAGAAGAAGAAGGCGCGGCGTCGGGGAACTGCTCGGCTTCGAGCAAAGGGAGACAGTAGTTTCGGCGTCACTCGCTGCGCAGGGGAAGAAAACGGGAATGAAGAGATTAAAGAGAGACATTGTTAGGGTTTTTAATTGTTTTGTCTCTTTTGCAAAAAGACCCCTCTAATTTAGTTAATTTCAACAAGCCCCTTAGTTTTCGTTTGTTTCCATTTCACCCCTTAAATTTCTGATATTTAACGGACATTGTCAAGTATTTGATCAATATTGGCCTACTTAACATCTTACTAACATATTAATCAAACGTCAAAACTTAGACTTAAGTTAATTTGATCTTGATCAACCTGGTCAACCTTTAGCTGAGATCGATTGCATCAGCATCTTGGTCGTGTTCCTTTATGATGATTATCTCATCTACCTTGGAACCAATAAAGTTTTGTGGTGGAAGAATTCAAAAACAAAATAATGAGAGATTTTGAAATGACTTGCTAGAACTTATGAAATATTTGTTTGGAATTCAAGTCCAACAAAACCGTAAGAATTTTTCTATCTCAAGAGTCAAGACAGATATATCGAAGATCTTCTAAAAAAATTCAACATGAGCTAGAGCAAGCTAGTCTCCACTCTTATGACGTTGAATGAAAAATTTCAAGTTAATGATAATAGAGAAAAGGTCAATGTTACTCTCTATATGAAATTAATTGGTTCCTTAATCTATACTACTTTAGGACTTTTGCACTGCTCCAAACTCTGCTACGACACCGAAACGTCTCTTCGACGATGGCGCTCTACTTCAAATCTATTGAAGTTGTCGGTATAATTTGCATTTAATTTAATTGTATTTTAAGTTTGAATTCTTATACTTAATGAGCTATTAGTGGATTGTCCAACGAAATTACTCAACGAGTGCGGGCCTGGACTAGTAACATAGGCTGTGAACAAAATAAAAATAAATTATATTAGCATTATTTTCTTATTTATTATTCTTCTGTGTATTCTTGAGTATTTTATCAAATAGTAAAAAAGCTACGCCCCAAAGTAATTTTTGATCCTACAAAGATCAATACCATTCTCAATAGGAAATTAATTGGTTCCTTAATTTATCTCAACAAAAGACTAAGTTTGCTCTTCATATTCTTAAATGAACGAAGCAAAATTCATTTGATCGCAGCAAAAAGGATCTTAAAGTACCTTAAGGGTACATAGATTCCTGACATTGAGTTCAACAAAAGAAAATAATTTCAGATAGTGATTGATGATCGATCGATGACCAAAAACGCACCTTTGGATACATATTTTGCCTAGGATCAAATGTGATCGATATCTTAGAGTTTAGAGTTTAAAGGAATAGAACATCGATGGCATTATCTTCGGCAGAAGCAAAATACATAGTTGTAAGGGATGCAACTTGTCAGACCGTTTGGATTAATTGAATTTAGAAAGATTTAAAATTCAAGCCAGATAAGTCAACTCTTCCATTTTGCCCTAAAAATAGGAATGTGTCATGAACTTGTGAAATCGATGGTTTCATTTTGCCCTATAAATAGGAATATGCCATGAACTTGAAAAATAAGTGAGGAAGTAAAAATATTAGATAGCAAAGGAAAGGAGTGTGGTACATCAACTCTTCCATTTCAATTCATATTCTCATTTCCTCAAATATTTATGCTTCCGCATCCATCACATACCTCATATCACCGTGTGTTCCATTTACGTCTATTAATTTTGGAGTGATCGATTCGGTTCCATAAAAATTTTCTACCAACTACTAAAATAAATCAGAAAGCGTTTAAAATGAGCGGTCCATCAACTCAGTATTATTCTTATATCAACTGCCCATATCAGTTAATTCACCAAAGCTAAGATTCAAATCTACATGCTTGCAAATTGAAAAGACGTCATGTCGCTGCACCATTGTCCCAAGACGATAGTGTATCTCACTATGTATTCATAGTTGGGCGTTTGATTTTTGTGTAATTTAGAATTGGAATCTATAAAAACAAAGGACTCTCTAGTACTTATGGAGCCTCCGAGAGCAGGGTATCATGGTTAATCCTTCGGGTGCGTTTGGTTGAGGGTTATCATTGATAACCTTGGTTATCCATCCAAGGTTATCAACAAAAACCTTGTTTGGTTTAGATAATCAACGATTCCCAAGTAACGATCGATGCCCGACACGTCAGCAAAAGGGACATGCAACGCGGAATCAGATAACCTTAGGGAAGTAAGGTTTTTCTTGATTCTCAGGTTATGAAACTTATCTTTTCAAAATTATCCTTCAATATTTACATTTAAGACGAAAATAACCATTACAATTTATTAACTTCCGAAAGCAATATTCGCGACCGACGATCGACAACGACGACCGGCGGCCGACAACGACGACCGGCGGCCGACAACGACGACCGGCGGCCGACGACCGGCGGCCGACGGCCGGCGACCACCGCCGGCGGCCGACGGCCGGCGACCACCGCCGGCGGCCGACGACCGGCGACCACCGCCGGCGGCCGACGACCGGCGACCACCGCCGGCGGCCGGCGACCACCGTCGGCGGCCGGCGGCCGGCGACAACCGCCGACGGCCGGCGGCCGGCGACCACCGCCGGCGGCCGGCGACCACCGCCGGCGGCCGGCGACCACCGCCGGCGACGATCGCCGGCGACCACCGCCGGCGACAACGATCGTGTTGAGTTCTCCCGGCACAAAACAATAAAAACGCAGCAGAAACAAGAACCCACGAGCGATCCATGCAAAAGAAAACTCGTACAAAGCTATCTATCTAATAGATCTATCTACTGTGTATACCTTTGGAGCGTGCCCTTTGCGTATCCCGCTCGTCCAAGAAGTGTCGGATCTCTTGCACGTTCAAATGTCCGTGCCTCTATTCGTATCCACACGGACACAATCTCACAACTTCGGGAGAACTACCTTAGTTGTGCTAGCAACTTGAGGTAGCTCAAAACACCAAGAATTCTACAGTAGAGTTTCGGCCAAGAGTGGAGGAGAGGAAGAAGAGAGGAAGGGAAGAAGAAAACACACTCAGTTAATTTCGAAAATGACTTGACCCCTTTTATATTCATCCCATGAATACCAAGAGTCATTTGTCTCTTTGCCTTCCCTTCATTAAAGCCAATAAAGAGCACATCTTTCCATGTGACTCTTCACCTTCTCTTCATCCAATGAAGAGAGACCTTTCTCTTTCCTGCATGCAAATCCGACCAGGCCTTTCGGGCTTCCGACTCGGTCTCCCAACCAAGTCTCCCGAGTGGCGAGCTCCTGACCCAGTCTGCCGAGCTCTGACCCAGTCTGCCGAGTGCCGTCCTAATCCGTCGAGTTCCGACTCGGTCCGGCGAGATCCGACTCGGCTCGCCGAGCTCCGACTCTGCCTCTCGAGTTCCCAACTCGAGCCCCCCCCCGAACTGACCTCCCGAGTTCCCAACTCGGGCTCAGATCTCCCGAGTCCCCGACTCGGGCTCAAGCCTCCCGAGTTCCCAACTCGGGCTCGGACTCCCGAGTTCCCAACTCGGGCTCTGATCCCCGAATAGAATTTCTGAAGTATTGTGTCCTTTGTGTGTGACCCAATAGGTTCTCGTGACGTTGGCAATACGCCTAACACCTTAGACGCATAAGCAATGAGCGGCATCTAGCAATGCATCACTGCTACCCAAGTAACAAGAAAAGTCGAGATCCGACTAAACCTCCGTGACTATGATAGTGTATGACCTTGTTCTTCTATCCTTGATATCTAGATTGATCAATGAGGCATAGACCGTGTCATCCTCAATCAATCTTGTGTTTCTTGATCCCGGAGTAGACTCACTCAAACAAATGAGCTCAATATCTCATATTGACCCATTTGAGCATGGTCATGCGTTTCAGTAGTCCTACTCGATCAAGGGGCCCACAGATATCACTCCCGTCATATGGGAGGGATAGATCCCATCTACATCACTCACATCCCTCCGCATAATTCATTACATACCCAGTGATCGCCTTTATAGTCCACCCTGTTACGGGTGACGTTTGACGATACCAAAGTACATAACTCCTTATGTAGGGAACCATAGTGACTTCAGGTCTAAGGACTATTCATACCAATAGTCACATGAGAAAGTCTATGACACTCATATGACAATCTATGAAACTTTCTCATGACGGGTCATTCAGTACACATTCTCCAATGTATATCCATGTGTCAACTTGATATCACATATCCATGACTTATGAGCTCAAATCATCAGTTGACCTACATGCTAGTCTCTATGTATCAATATTGTCCCTGAATAATTGATACTTGACTAGGAATAATTTAGTGTAGTGTTCTCTACATTATCTCACTATCGATTGAACCAATCGATATAATGTAGATATAAACCTACTACACAAGGACATTATTATACTTAGTTATTCGGCACAGAATACAAAGTAAGTATAATAACCAAACATGTCTTTATTAATAATAGAATATGATACAAAAATGCCTCTAGTCAATCATCACATGATTGACTCTAGGGCTCCTTACTAACAGATCGCTCGGCGGCCGACGACCATCGCCGGCGGCCGACGACCACCGCCTATCGCCGACGACCACCGCCGATTGCCGGCGGGGTGTTGGACACCGACTGCCTACGTGGACACCGACGATCGACGTCGACGCCCTTAAGTCTATATAAATAAAATTATCTAAACAAATTCAAAAAGGTAATATGGTAAAATATTATATTAGGTTATAGACTATTACCTCCAAACAAACAAGATTTTATTTGATTACCTAAATTGAACCAAACAACTTCAGGTTATGTTTCATTCCCCATAACCTTGGTTATGTGATTACTTGGTAATGACATAACCGAGGTTATATATAATAACTTCAACCAAACACACCCTTCGGGTGCGTTTGGTTGAGGGTATCCTTGATAACCTTGGTTATCCATCCAAGGTTATCAAAAAAAATCTTATTTGGTTTAGATAATTAGCGATTCCCAAGTAAAGATCGATGCCCGACACGTTAGCAAAAGGGGCATGCAACCAGGAATCGGAAAACCTTAGAAAAGTAAGGTTTTTCTTGATTCCGGGGTTATGAAACTTATCTTTCCAAAATTATCCTCCAATATTTACATTTAAGACAAAAATAACCATTACAATTTATTAACATCCGAAAGCATTATTCGTGATCGACGACCGATAATGGCGACAGGCGACCGGCGACCACCGCCGGCGGCCGACGACTTGCCACCGCCGTCGGCGGCCCCTATTGACGGCCGACGACCACAGCCGGCGACCACCACCGCCGGCGACCACTGTCGGCGGCCGACGACCACAGTCGACGACCACCACCCAGGCGACGATCGTCGACGGCCGACGACCACCACCCTGGCGACGATCGTCGGTGGTCGGCGACCACTACCCCGGCGACAATCGTCGGCGGCCGGCGACCACCGCCGGCGGTTGACGACCACAGTCGGGGACCACCACCGCCTGTCGGCAACGATCGTCGGCGGCCGACAACCACAACCGGGGACCACCACCACCTGTCGGCAACGATCGTCGGTGGCCGGTGACGATCGCCGACGGCCGACGACCACCGCCGATCGCCGGCGGCCGACGTCCACTGTCGATCGTCGGTGATCGGCGACGATGCCGACAACCGGCTAGCGATTTGCGTCGATCGTCGACGGTCGGCACAGACAGTCGGTCGTCGGAGTTCGACACCGACTGCCTACGCGGACATCGACGATCAACGTTGACGCCTTTAAGTCTAAACAAATAAAATTATCTAAATAAATTCTAAAGGGTAATATGGTAAAATATTATATTAGGTTATAGACTATTACCTCCAAACAAACAAGATTTTATTTGATTACCTAAATTGAACCAAACAACTTCAGGTTATGTTTCATTCCCCATAACCTTGGTTACGTGATTACTTGGTAATGACATAACCGAGGTTATATATGATAATTTGAACCAAACGCATCCTTCCAGTGATAGATTAGGGATCCAGAGTTCGAAACTTAGTTGTGACATATTATTGAAAATTTTTCTATTTAATAGATAACGGACTTGAGAATGTTAAATGACTCTCTATGTGTACTTTTCCGATTTACTTCAGTAACCTATAGAAAATTTCTATAAAACCTTACTAATAGTCCTAAATTCGATTATTCCTTAATTAATCATTTTTTCTCCCTGATACTCTTCTTCAGTTCGGTAAAAGAAACCACGAGGGCATCTGATCGACGTTAGAAGAGACTGCATGCAGTTTGTCGATCGCATTTCTTCATATTGAACTTGGCTACATTTCTCAGCCCACCATCCCTAGCTCGGCCTGCGCAACTGGGCGTCGGAGTAGCAGATTGGGAAGGCCCAACTCGATCGATCGCTGTGCTAGCTCGGCAACTTCATTGCTGCTGCCAGCAGGTTAATGCACACATACACAGTCCCTCTCAGCCATCTGTGGAGTGCCAACTTGCAGAGGATATGAGACAAAAGTGCTGATGAGTGATGATCACCGGCGCACTGCCGGTGGCCGACGGCACTGTCGCAGCGTGCAGGGAATAAACATATGTAAATTATCTTTAAATTTTTAATTATATCTTAAATTTTTTCAATTATATTTTAAATTTTATCCTCAGTCTTTATATTAAAAAAATTATTTTCAGTCCATATATACAAAATTTCATTTACTTCAGCTCCCTAATATATATTGATTTATTTAATTGTCTCCATTATTTTTAAGTACAAATAGTCCAAAATGAAGTATATATAACTCCTCCGAATTTAGTATCATATAATTAAAATCTAGTATATTTTCTATCAAATTGAGTACCATCATTTTTTTCAAATGCAGTAATAAATATAATTTTTTTAAAATTCAATATATTTAAATTATAATTTTATATATTTTCTGTCAAATTAAGCATAATTCTTTTTCTGCCTGACTAATTGATTAGGAGTTCATACCAATTGATTAGCTTAGGATGAATTGATTAGGCAGTACTCAATTTGATAGAAAATATACTAGATTTTAATTTAACGGTACTGAATTTATGAAAAATTATACCTTATTTTAGACTTTTGTACCTAAAAAAATTGAAGATAATTCGGTAAATCTGTAGTTGAAACACATAAAACTTTGCATGTAGAGAGTGAAAATAATTTTTTTCTGATACAGAGACTGAAGAGGAAATTAAATTTACATGCAAAGAATTTAAGATAATTTTCACAATAAATATTTTTTTCTTTTCTTCCATTCCCTTCCCTCAACAGGCAATTATAGTCGTCGAGATGAGTTCGTTACTGCCTTTATCGACCCCCCCCCCCCCCCCCCCCCCCAAGAACTGCCGCCACCTATAGAAATCCTACTTCTTGCAGCCACAAGGCCAAACCCTTGACCTTGTCCCATTAAGAATGCTTGCAAACAAAAGCAAGATCAGGATCGGAGAAACGAAACCTACTTTGCATGTTAAGCCCTGAAGATATGGATTATGACAATATAGACTTAGACACAGATCTCTACCCCAATGATTATCTAAACCCAACCTATTTATGTACTTTAGTTGGAACTCAAGATTCAATAGATAATGTTATCTCCCGATTAGAAAAACTTGAAATTATTGGTGAAAATCTTACCAAATATTGGGAAAGAGATAAAGTCTACTGTAAATTAAACATCATCAATCCAGACTTAACTATTAAAGCCCAAGATCTGAAATATATTAACTGGGAAAGAGAAGAATACTCTATGCATATTACACAATTACTAGCACTTAAAGCCATACAACGCTCTGACTCTAGACATCGCAGTCCTGCCTTTATTGTTAACAAAGGGGCTAAACAAAAATGAGGGCAATCCAGAATGATTTTCAATTATAAAAGATTAAATGATAACTGTCATGAAGATGGATATAAAATATCAGATAAGGAACAATTATTAAATAAAATCTAAAATTCCAAATGGTATATAAATTTGATATGAAATCTAGTTTTTGGCAAGTTAAGATGCATCCTGACTCTATATCTTGGACAACCTTTTCATGTCCCAAAAGTCATTTTGAATGGTTAGTTATGTCTTTTGGTTTAAAAGTAGCACCTGAAATCTTTCAACGCAAAATGGACGATGTTTTTCAGAGTGTTACTACTTTTACTTGTGTTTATATTGATGATGTGTTAGTCTTTTCAAAAACAAAAGATGAACATTTTGCTTATTTACATATGATATTTACTCTTTTTAAAAAACATGGTTTAATTATTTCTCGAAAAAAATGCAATTAGCAGTACAATATATTGACTTTCTAGGAAGCACCATAGGACAAGGAAAAATAGCCTTACAAGCACATATAACCACAAAAATATTAGCTTATCCAGACAAAATGGTAGATATTAAAATATTGCGTTCTTTCTTAGGGCTATTAAATTATGCTAGACCATATTTAAAAGATATCGAAAAAATAAGTGGCCCTTTATATAACAAAACTTTGCAAACAGGACAAAGATATTTTAACCAACAAGATATTAACTTAGTGCAACAAATTAAACAATTAGTACAAAACCTGCCTTATTAACTCTACCCTTTAGACTCTGATTACTTAGTAATTGAAACCGATGGATGTGAAATTGGATGGGGAGGAGCTTTATTTAGAAAACTTTCTAAATTTGATCCAAAAACTTTTGAAAACCTTTGACGCTATGCTTTAGGAAAATATAAAGAAAAAGGATACTTAACTTCATTATATTACGAGCTTTTAACCGTTATTTACTGTCTTGATGCTTTTATGCTTTTTATATGCAGTAAAAAAAATTACCATAAGAACAGATTGTGAGGCTATAGAACGTTATAGTCAGCAAACAAAAGGAACCAGAAAAGGCATAGGAGCCAAAAGATGGATTAAATTCTAGGATACCATTATCAATAAAGGACTTAGTATTACCTAGGAACATATCAAAGGCCTTAATAATTCTTTAGCTAATACATTATCTAGAATACTTCACTAATTCTTGTTTTATAGGTTTATGGATAGAAAAAGAAAAGTCAGGACTTATGGGCAACAAACTATGAAATTTGGTACTCAAGAACTTCTATAATACTCTCGCTAAGAAGATATTTTTCAGTATGAGCTTCATACTCAACTTGATCCAGTCCAACTTTGTCTAATTTGTTGGTGCAATTGACCCAAGTTTGATCAGGTAGATCATGGGTTTTGATGTATGTGTCAATATGATTAAGTTAGGTTTTCATATTGATTTGATATGTGTGTTTGAGTCGTGCAGGAATTAGTGAATCACACATGAATAACGAAGTGAAGTATTTGAGGGACGAGAGCCAAGGAAGAGGACTTCAAAGGGCAAACCGAGGAAGTAGACTTCAAAGGCATACACGAAGGATGGCATGGAGGCGAGCCGCGGGCTCGTGTGCGCATCCGAGGGACAAGAGCCGATGGAAGAGAACTTTAAGGGGCAAGCCAAGGAAGTAGACTTCAAGGCATACGCGAATGATGAACTTCAGAATGAGTTTGTAAGTCGAGCAGTCGACTGGCAAAGGAAGCAGTCTACTGCCAGCGTCGAGTGAAAACTCACAGAAAGATCAGTCGTCTGGTCCAGGTACCAATCGATTGGTCTGTTCAAAATAGAGTCGTTAGGCTAACCGTTGGTTAGCCGTTGGCTGGGCATCAGTCGATTGGCCCTGGGGACAGTCGACTGGTATCGGGGCTGAGCTGTTTGATTAACGGCTCTCTCCACTATTTAAAGTGGAGCTTGAGACTTGAGATAGGTTAGCTCTTCATTATGATATCTTTGCTTAAGTGCTCAAGCTCCAAGTTCATCTTCCTCCCAAACCCTAGCTCATTCTTGTAAGGAGGAAGAAGAGTTGTGAGAGGTTATTCTCCACCGAGAAGAGAAAGGTTTAGCCAGAGATTGCCGGGCGTGATCCACCGAAGGATTAAGGGTTCGTCCATCTCAAGGACATGCTGTGGAGTAGGAGCAAGCAATCTCCGAACCACGTAACAGGTAAAGTGTTAGCATTGATTTAATTGTTAAATTGAGTTTCCGCTTGTGCTAACTATTGTAGGAAGAAATCGAATTCGGGGTGACCGAGCTATTCACACCCCCCCTCTAGCCGTGCCTTCGGTCCCAACAAGTGGTATCAGAGCGCAAGGACGCCTTCAACGGACTAACCGTTGAGTAGAGCAAAATCATTGAAATGGCTGGCTCGCATATCCAACCGCTAAAGTTTGAAGGAGAATTTGCTTGGTGGAAGAAAAGGATGGAGGTATTTTTCAATATCGATGTTGACATTATGCTAATCATGGAAAACGGTTTTGAAGTGCCTAGGGATCAAGAAAACAAATTACTTGAGAAGATAAGATGGAGCAAGAAGCAAAGAGATGATTACTTGGCTAATTCAAAAGTCTTGCACTATCTACTAAGTGTGCTCCCCCAACAAAAAGTCACAAGGATTGGAACCTACTTAAGTGCCAAGGACTTATGGGACAAGCTAATAGAGTTTCATGAGGGCACTTTGGAGGCAAAAATGGCAAAGAGAGATCAAGGGTAGAAGGTATCAAACTTGATAAAGGGGAGAAGGTATCAAATTTACATGCTAGATTTAAGAAAATACTTAATGGACTAACAAGTGTAGGAGAACAACTATCCAACCGAGACATCTTGATGAAAGCCATCAATGCATTTCCAAGAGCATCAAATTGGAGCTCAATGGTGGACTCGTACTACATATCCAAGGATCTAGGGAAAACATCTCTAGAGAAATTCTTCTCAACCATGGAGCTCCATAAAACTCGAGTTGGAGGAACAATTGAAGAAGTGTACAAACCAAAGAATATAGCCCTTGTGGCAAACAAGGAAAAAGGTAAAAAGAAGAAGGCTTCCTCATCCGACTCGGAGGAATCAAGTGCATCCATGGATAGTGATGCGGAAGCCTACATGGTAAGGAAAATGAGAAAAGCATTTAAACATTTTTCTACTAACAAATCTCATGGTAGGAAAGGGTCAAGGAGCAAAAGTAGAACATGAAAGATAATTTGCTACAATTGTCAAGGAGAAAGACATATGAGAGATGAGTGTCCCCTCTTGAAGAAGAAGGAAGGAAAGAAGAAAGAAGAAAAGAAGAAATCAAAAGAGAAGGGGAAGAAGGTGCAAAATTTGAAGGCTGCATGGGATGATTCATCCTTATCGGAGGAGGAGGAACATCACGTATCCCATTTCGCACTAATGGGAATTGATGACATTGCCTCCACGTCATCCAAATTTGAAGAAAAGAGCTCAAGTGAAGATGAAAGGAGCTCAAGTGAAGGGGAAGGCTCAACTTCGGAATCGGATGTCTCGGTAAGTGAGGTATACAATTTACCCACTACTACTCTTGTAAAAATAATTTCTAGCACTAATGATGATTTGTTTAAGGCTAGAAAAAAAATTTAGGGTTTGAAAAATGAAATTTGTATGTTAAATGAAAAATTAGAATCCATGAAAATTAAGGATGATGTGCATGTTTCTTCTTCTATTTCAAATGAATCATGCTTAGAAGAAGAAAATAAGGAATTAAGGGAAAAGGTAGATAGTCTTATAAAAGCGCTTAAAAAATTTGAAATTGGCTCAAAGACTCTAGATATGATCATTGAGAGCCAAAGGGCAAGCTTTAAGAAAGAAGTATTAGGATTTGGAAAATCTAGCAATGGAAAAACCTATCATTGCCTTCTTGTTAGAGGACAAGCAAAAACCAAAACCCTAGGTAAGAAATGGATCCCTAAGGAATACTTGGTCAACCCAATTAGGAAACATTTCTATTGGGTATCAAAGTCAATCCTCAAGGGTTAGAGGATCTAGGGTTAGTCAACCATGTGTTGAAATTTCAAATTTTTAAAATTTGGTTGACTTGAGGCATTAAGGGGGGTATTTTAGCTCAAGTAGAAATTCTTGATAAAATGGGCTAAATAGGATGTACCTTTAATACATCTCATATTGCCTTGATTTATAATTGCATTTATGCATATGAGATGGTAGAATGATACAAATAATTCACTTATGCTTATGACATTTCGATGAATTATTGGATGTGTCACATTAGTGATAATAGACCGATTATGGGAAAAGTAAATGTTTAATTAATGGACATCTTGCCTATAGATCATAGCTGGACATTACAAATGATTTGAAAATATTTTTGTGTTTTATTTGCTATGACATAGGTTTGCAAAACACATGGTTTCAAAATTAAGATATGATTTTGATACAAAATTGAGTGTTTTCAAAGAATTTAGGTTTTGGTCAAAAAGTCAAACATATTTGGATTTTTCATGAAAATATATTTTTTTCTGTTAGAAAATATCACAAGAAATATGTTTTCAAAATTTCATGATTTTTCAAATTTTATGGAATTTTTATGCATTTCTTAATTTCAGTTCAAAAGGTTGAAATTTCATACTAATAGGTATCAGTTGACTAGTACAGAGGACCAGTCGACTAAACATTCTATGAAGTGGCAATTCAATAAGACCAGTCGACTGGTAACTGATTCAGTTGACTGACACTTGTATTTTCTGATTTCTGAGGATTCTCAGAAAATAAAAGGTGTCCCTAATTGATACCAAAGGGTAATATTGCTTGAGCAATCTTTTTGATGGTTTCAAAGAGAGAGAATTGAAAGGTTTAAGTTAGAATTTAACTTATTTTTTTATGTTTGCGCAAAAATTAAAAATCTTGTGATAAGACATAAGTTAAGGGGGAGGATGCATGTTTATGTGTCTTAATATACTATGCTGTTAATTTTCAATTATTATGTTTGTACCTAACTTAAACATATTATCACACATCAAAAAGAGGGTTGTTGGTACAATCGACCCAAGTTTGATCGGGTAGATCATGAGTTTTGATGTGTGTGTCAATATAATTAAGTTAGATTTTCATTATGATTTGATATGTGTGTTTGAGTCGTGCAGGACTTAGTGAATCATACATGAATAACGGAGTGAAACATCTGAGGGACGAGAGCCGAGAAAGAGGACTTCAAAGGCCAAGCCGAGGAAGTAGACTTCAAAGGCATACGTAAAGGATGACATGAAGGCGAGCCGCGGGCTCGTGTGTGCATCCGAGGGACGAGAGCCGAAGGAAGAGAATTTCAAGGGGCAACCCAAGGAAGTGGACTTCAAGGCATATGCGAAGGATGAACTTCGGAGTGAGTTTGTAAGTTGGGCAGTCGACTGGCAAAGGAAGCAGTTGATTGCTAGCGTCGAGTGAAAACTCATAGAAAGATCAGTCGACTGGTCCAGGCACCAATCGACTGGTCTGTTCAAAATAGAGTCGTTAGGCTAGCCGTTGGCTGGACATCAGTCGACTGGCCTTGGGGGCAATCGACTGGTGTCGGGGCTGAGCTGTTTGATTAACGACTCTCTCCACTATTTAAAGTGGAGTTTGAGACTTGAGATAGATTAGCTCTTCATTGTGATATCTTTGCTTAAGTGCTCAAGCTCCAAGTTCATCTTTCTCCCAAACCCTAGCTCATTCTTGTAAGGAGGTAGAAGAGTTGTGAGAGGTTGCTCTCCACCGAGAAGAAGAAAGGTTTAGCCGGAGATTGCCGGGGCATGATCCACCGAAGGATCAAGGGTTTATCTACCTCAAGGATACTCCGTGGAGTAGGTGCAAGCAATCTTTGAACCACGTAACCGATAAAGTGTTAGCATTGATTTAATTGTTAAATTGAGTTTCCACTTGTGCTAACTATTGTAGGAAGAAATCGAATTCGATGCTTGATCCACCGAAGGATCAAGGGTTCGTCCACCTCAAGGACACACCATGGAGTAGGAACAAGCAATCTCCGAACCACGTAACCGGTAAAGTGTTAGCATTGATTTAATTGTTAAATTGAGTTTCCGCTTGTGCTAACCATTGTAGGAAGAAATCATATTCGGGGTAATCGAGCTATTCCCCCCCCCCCCCCCCCCTCGAGCCATGCCTTTGGTCCCAACATTATTGATAATGTTTGGAATATCCCTACTCCCCCTGGAGTAGCAAATCATAAAATTGCAATTATAAATGTACTATCCAATTACTTCTTAACGACTATACAAAAACCGTTAGGAAAGAAATACTCTTGTTATGCTATTCTAACAGGCCCACAGGTTGGACTTTATTCAACTTGGGAAGAATTAAGAAGTCTACTTCCTGAATCCAACAAACCTCCTTATAAAGGATATTACTCAGTTACTTAAGCATATGAGACTTTACGTACTAAACTTGGGCCTAATTTCTTTATTAGCCCACTAGTACATGGACTACCTTCTCAAGCAGAAAAAACATATCTATCTGCAGTCTTACAATAACCAGATACATCTACTTCTTCAACTACTCATCCTAGGCCAATAGATGACCAATCATTTGAGATATTACAAGCAAAAAGTGGAAAGAAAGAAGAACTTACTTTGTCAGGTGACAAAAATTTACCTACAGATATACTTACTTATATCAGACTTCTTGGAGATTTTATTTCCACTAGTCAACACTTTCACTACAAGAATTTTTGCAATCAACAACGCTCAATCGACAACGTTTTTTAAAAAAAACGTTGTCTTTTTTTGTTTTACAACGTTTTTAGTGAAAAGCGTTGTCTATGTGTTTTACTTTTTAATAACGATAACGTTTTATAATGATGCGATGTGCTTAGTGTTGTGGTTTCGGATGAAAGACAACGCTGTTACAAAAGCGTTTTTTAAAAGCGTTGTCGTATTTCCCGCTAAAATAAAAAACACATCCCCTCCCTCCACCTCGCTCATTGCCAACCCTCGGCGGCTCGCGAAAATTCTCTCCGCGCTTCTTTTCTCCACGAAATATCTCCCTCCACCTCCCTCGTTGCCACCTCCCTCGTCCTCTCCTCTCCACGAAATCGACATTGTGTACGATCTGGTGAAGGCCCACTTAAATACCACCCCACAACCAATTTCTCGATTCTCTTTGTTCTGTGGCCGAAAGAAGGCGGAAGTCGAAGGGAGAATGGCCACTCCGTCGGTCATAGCGGAATGCGCGGCGGCAACAGCGCTGCGGTCGGTTCTCCACCGGGTGCGTCAAGCGGCGGAGAGGTCTGGACGCATGGCGGAGGCCGTCCGCGTCGTAGCCGTCGGCAAGACGAAGCCCGCCTCCCTCGTCCGCCAGTTATACGACGCCGGTCACCGCTACTTCGGAGAGAACTATGCACAGGAGTTGGTGGATAAGGCCCCTCAGGCAGACCATTCCTTTACTTAATTTACTCCTTTTATTTTCTGAGTGGTGGAAGGGCTACAATGCTATAGAAGCGATGAATTTAGGAATTATCTCTCAGAGCTTTCTATTTAATTAAGATGATTTACATCAAAGTATGTTCAGTCGATTAACTCTAGATTG
Organism: Boesenbergia rotunda; assembly: GCA_024364735.1. Classification (NCBI taxonomy): domain Eukaryota; kingdom Viridiplantae; phylum Streptophyta; class Magnoliopsida; order Zingiberales; family Zingiberaceae; genus Boesenbergia; species Boesenbergia rotunda. The sequence continues at coordinate 640,450 of JAGFNQ010001030.1, forward strand.
ACAATATAATGTCAATTTAGCAGGTACATCACTAATCACTACTTTAAACTGTTGTATTTATCAACCAAAAGGTATGCTAGAATATTAGAAAAAAAATCCTCTTTGTTACAAGCTGATTGGAAGTAGTTGTCTATTTTCGTGATCTTTTCAGAAATAAATGAATCTCATAACTTCTTCCCTATGCAGCTTCCTTTAGATATCAATTGGCACTTTATTGGGCATCTCCAGAGCAATAAAGTTAAATCACTTCTAGGTATCAATTCATATGTCATTTACTCTGAATTTTGTTTGTTCACTTAAGTTTCTTCTTTTCATAATTATGGATAATTAATCATATATCGCATATCATGCTTTCTGGAAAAAAAGAGTGAAAATAAATGAGACTAAATAATACCCCTTCAATATTTTAAATAAGAACCTTTAGGAGGTTTTACTTTAACTGCCCATGCCTTTAATCTCTTTTTGCTGAAATCTTAAAAATAACTTGCTTTCTTCTTCTTTATATATATGATTGTTTAAAGATACATTGCTATGTTTAGCCAACTGATCCAGATATTAATCGAAATTAACAATTACATGGCATACCAAGGAGAAATCAAGAAAGCTATTTTAATTGTTGGTTATCTTGATTTAGCGAGTTACAGAAAATACATCTATAATCATCTAATTGATTTCCTTGAAATTTAGTCTCAGTCTAGTATTTATTTTATTCCTGATAATCACCAATTAAAAACTTTGACTTTCTTGTGTGCATTGCATGTCCATAAACCACAAGTATTTGAGGTGTTTGATGCAGCAGCTTTTAAGAAATTGTAACATGATTTAAATGAGAAAATACCTGGCATAGTCCATCTCCAAATACTTAGATCATTTTGCTGAGTGTTAGCATTTGAAGTCTGCATTCTTTCTTTCATATTTACCGACTCATGGCTGCTTTCTGCATTATGTGCCTTCTGCTACAGCTCTTCCAGGATCGTGTTTGAACAGTTGACCAAAAATAAAGAGTTTTCTGCCATTGTGAACTTCTATACTACTGCTTAGCAGATAAACTTCTATTGAACTGAATGAAGCTATTCTTAACCATCTAATGTCGCCCAGATCTGTAGATTCTGATTCTGATAAATCCAGATGCCACCAGCAGCTAGTTAATATCATACCAAATTATGTCCTTGACAGTCTAGAATACTCGATCCTCCCAAATCCAATCGTCTGATAGCAAAGAAAGTTCATTTGGATTGTATCAACTGCTTTGATCACCCATTTAGGTATAAGAAACACACTACCTAGATAGATCAAAATGGAACTAACTACCCTGTTGATATGGATAATGGATTAATCTGCTCGTATAGACAAGAATTTCTGCTTCCATGGAAACCACAAAATTCTAGCGTTTGCTGCTAACGTTTGTTGGTTGCGTCACAATTTTACTCGTGCCAATTGTTCATTCATTCAGATTGCAAACTATCTTGATCGTGCTGTTGCTAGCTTGGGAAGGAAGCCTCTGAAAGTCTTGGTTCAAGTAAATACTAGTGGAGAGGAATGTAAGTCTCAATAATATTGCACTTAATGAGGAAACAAAGTCTCAATTAACTTTAAAGTGCTAGATATTTGTTAAAACGATAAATTTTCCAAGTAGCAAAATATTTTGGGAGTCGAGGAGCTCCATTATCCAAGAATTCTTTGGTTAAAGCCTTGTCTAGTTGGTTACTACTTTTCCTGTAACATCGTAAGAATGTTTGCTTATATAGCCAAGTCTTTACAGCAAAATCTGGCGTTGAACCTGCAAGATGTTTAGAGTTGGCTAGCCATGTAAAGTCCAGCTGCCCAAACCTTTCCTTTTCAGGCCTAATGACGATAAGGATGCCAGATTACATCTCAATCCCTGAAAATTTTAAGGTAGTACTTGTCTCACTGGCAGATAATTGTATGTGTCAGTATCGTATTGTGCTAACCTCAGGCCTTTTGTTGGGGTAACAGACGATGACAAATTGTAGGGTCGATGTGCGCAACACACTCGGAATACTAGAGGAGCAGTGTGAGCTATCCATGGGCATGTCTGGTGACTTTGAGCAAGCTGTAAGATATGCAACAGATTGCGGAATTTTCATGAACAGTGTTGCTTCAGGTGTTCTTTTTGCATGACTTTTGCAGATTGTGATGGGCAGCACAAACGTGAGAATTGGATCGACCATATTTGGACCGAGGGAGTATCCGAAGAAAAATCAGAGCCATTGAGTAATTACACTAGTGTTGTTTATTAATGAATGACTTTGTATATGTTTGGTAGAAGAAAAAGGTAATTAGTGATGATCAATATCCAAATCAATTTATGTTTATTTAGTGCCAATTAATACTAAGATTTGGATTATTATTAGTTTTTAGACACATATATCATGTAATCCAACAGCCAATTAATTTATAAATAAGATATCATATTTATATTATTTTTAAAGTGCAAATTAATTTGTAATCAGATAGTGCCTTCAAAATTAAATATTCAATCATTATGAATTGCTGGATATGCTAACTAGAACATTGGTATTTCTTGAGGAATTTGATGTAAAAGCAATTATAAGCTGTTTTATTTAATATCATTTTTTAAGATTATTATTATGAAAATTTGAATATCCTTACTACAATGTTATTTTTATACAGTAGATTTTGATAATAAACAAAAAATTCAACGCAAGCTAATTTGAAAAACAATTCGTGCTCCAATACTAAAGAAGTCATCACGGGAATTATATATTTTTTTAAGTAAGAAATGATTATTAGATCTCCTTTTGATAATTTATCATTAATAATGCATGTTTTGATAAATTGTTCAGCTAAAATTTATTTATGATGATTTTGTCTTGTTTGTTTTTCTAAGGCGTTTTCAGTTTAATTAAAATGATTATATTTATTTTAAACGTCTGTTATAGTCTATTTTTTTAACGATTAATTAAGTTGAATAATATCGAATCTCAATTGATCGATCCGATTTCTTGAAAAAATTTTATCGGCCGTCAAAATAAATCGAAAGTATTTATGACGGACGATTTAAAAGTCTAATATCTCACAATTATGTACCACTATAAAAAATAAATTCCGATAAAATTTATCGTAATTAAAAATTAAATTATATATACTTGAAAGATAATTAATTACCGTTCGGCTAAGTAATAGTTCATATTGTCTATTTTTAAGTTAAGTCAAACGAGGAAAATAATAAAGTTAATGGGTAACGGATTTTGAAGTATGGTTTTGCAAAAATAGTTAAGTCAGGGACTAGAATGAATTTTATCCAAAACGCTAGGTTAAAATGTGTGCTCCGCGTGGAAGTTGCGAGGGTTTCCTGTCTCAACGCGTACCATCGGAAAGCACAGATTCGTTCTGAGCAACTCATTCCCTTGGTCGGCAGTCGCGGCGATGGATCTGAGGTTGGAAGGGAGGCATCCGTTGTTGTTCGACGACGATGCTGCCTCGGCTTTCATCAATTCTGCCGACGCCCTTGTCCCATGGTGCGGGGACCCCACCCTTCTCATCGATCGTTATGACGTCCGACACCTCCTCGATCGGATTCCGCCTCGCCCTCCGAGGAGGGCCTCCAGTCATCTCGCTGAGGAGCTGGTTGATGGTGGTGTGACCGCCTCTCAGCTCGACCATGAACGCTACCTCGACCTCCTCCTTTCCACGGACGACGCGGAGGCCATCAGTATTGCTACCCCCGACGACGCAAGGGAAATATCATCAGGTTTGTTGTCCATACAAAATCTATTCTTGTCTGTATTAATTTTTTTCCTGCATAAATGAGGTGATTGCTAACTTCATTTCAAATTGTATTGATTTTACTGAATGTTTATCAGAACATGTTTGGAGCCAATTTTTGGAGACGAACTGAGGGGTAACTACTTAGGTAGTTAGGTGTAGGAAGCATGACTAAAATTCTCGCAGCTCATAATTTTAAAAGTTACATCCTCGTAATTCTCATAATAACATGTAATGTATTCGGTAGATGAATCTGATTACTCATTTTAGCATGTGAGGCGCCTATGAGCTACGCATATAAGTAGGTCTAATTTTGTAGAGAAGGTTAAATTCTTTGGTTTTCTGTGCTTTTTCATCACCATTTTTTTTATTTGCAATAACTAATACATGTTATGTTCACCTGTTTCTAATTTCCCCTCGCAAAATAACAATTCGGTTATTTGAGTAACATATTAATTTGGTAGTGTTAATTGATTTAAAGGATTTACAGGTGATTTAATCATCATGAAACCTAAGAAAATTGCTTCATTTCATTTTTTTTAATACCGATAAAACTTGTTTGTGGATGGACAACCTGCTACCTATAAAAACGTGGTTTGAAAGTGCTTTTGGCCTGCTAATGATAACCAAGTCATGTTGTTTGGGTCTTTCAATGACCTGTTCTTGTTTTATAGTTCCTGCAATGTATTGTATGGCTTGCAGTTGATGTTTGACTTGCTCTTTCATACTATATGGAATGAATAATTCCTCATGGCTCATGTAATATGCCATGTACAGTTCTATATTGGTGGATGGTGGGTTGATAACCTGTATACTTGCTCCGTTCAGTTTATAGCGGATATTGCGACCTATAAAATGACTCACATGTTAATTAATTCAATTTTATATTGCATTTGCATTCTAAGTTTGCAGGATGGGTGCTTAGTTCATGAGTTCTCTCAGAATCCAAGTAAGAAACTTCCACATTCTTACAATTGTTCATCACTGAATTTGTGTTAATGGTGAGGCATTTTTATTTTTTATTTTGACGGTCATCTTAATTGAGATTTTGGTCTTTCTTATTGCAGATAGAATTAAAGATATGGATGCAACTTATCAGGCTGTTCCTTTTTCATATGGAAATGCCGAGAATGAAGCTGATCCAAATAAGGATTCTGGATTAACTTATTCTGGTTATCGTCCAGCTTTTCCACTCCCTGAAAGATTAATCAGTAAACTAGTAAGTGCAAAATGCATGCATCAAACTCCATGTTCATGTCTTTTTCCAGATAACAAGTATATATGTTCTATGTAGATTGTTATTATTCTTCAACAGTTGGAACAGCATTTTTGTCCAAGGTGCATATATTCTTCTAAAGCTTACATGTTAAAGTTTCAGAAGCTTGGAGCAGTGATGAAGTGCTTACTAAGTTTGCCTTTCATGAGCAGCCTTATTTCTTGTGATGTCTCATGATGTGAGGAATGGGTAGGTGGGATCGCAATGAAATATGTCCATCGGGCAGCGACATTTAGCACTTATGGCTGAGCTTGCACTTTGTTTCTTTTCTTATGATAATTTATTACTTCCGGTTAAGTTTAAAGTATCATGTTTTTAGTTAGAATTGTGAAGTTATAATTCAAATTATTGTTGACAAAGATCATTTATGGGTTTCTTGGACTTCAAAATTAGAATATTAAATACTTGTCTTTGATCGATTATCCTTGTATACTATTTGGTCACTGTACTAGTGAATTTTTTGGTTTTATTATGCATCTTAATAATTTAACTTGCACATAATTGTAGCTCCGGCCTCTCAAACTGTTTCATTCTTGACAAAATCTTCTCTTCTTTGGTGAACAGGACATCAGAACATGGAATTTCTGGTAGGGAACCTTCTGAAACTCATTTTCTTTCCTTGTTTGATTGTGTCATTTAGTTCTAATACATCAAATGTTTGCTACTTTGCTTTAAGCTGTCATTTAGTTCTAATACATCAAATGTTTTATTTTTAATAAAGAGGTGACACTTTTGTCACATAACATTACTGTGCCTTTGTAGGTAGTTTTTAGAACACTGTTAGCTTCCTTGGTGCCTATAGTTGGTTTCAACGCAGTGATGACATCTGAGCATTTTGCTTCGTTTTTGGTTTGCCATTCAATATCAAATCTCATGACATACTATTTTTCTATGCTTTATGAGAGTTATATGACTTAAGGACCAAAATTTTGTTGGTACTTGCTTCATTCTGCATGATATATGACTGATGTTAAGTTCCCTTAAGAAATTGCTACTATTTAGTATGAATAGTTTCAATCTACATTCTAACAGTACCATGTTTACATAACATAATCTATAATCTTATTTAAGTAACTTGCTACTTTACTGAGAGCCATGTTGCAACTTGATGATGATGAGGTGCGAGTTTCTGCAACAAAAGTCATGGGAATCATGTCTCAGGTACAACATCTTTTATGTGATTGATTTTTGGGATTTGTGTCTATTGCAAGACAGTGGTCTGAAGTTGATTACCATATTTGGTCTAGCTGTGAAATGATAGATGAATCTACTATTAGAGAAATACTTACAACAACTTGCTACAAATGCTTCTGCTTCGTTTTAGTTTCTTTAAGATGCTTTATGAGATTTTTTGTATACTTTTGTTTTATTTTGCATTGAGGCACTGATGTACAATCTTATTTATTCTCAGTACATGGAAGATAATGAATTCCAGGATCTGCTACAAGTACTTATGGATATGACTGAATCTGCAACCTAGTTCATTAGACATAGATCTTTTCAGTTAAAAAATGGGAGTGGCCTAGTAAGACTTGCCGTTGAGCGTTGTGCTCTGCATATTTTTCAGTTAACAAAAGGTCAGTGTTACATTGATTCTGTTTATCATAATCTCTAATAGTTCATCTAGGTATGCTTTATATTCTTTTTAGTTGTCACATATGGAAGCAGTCTTATTTGTGTGTATATAATCTCTTATCCCAATTTATTATTTTTATGCAGTGTTAAAGCAGATCGAGTTAACAAGCAGCCCCAAAGAATAACTTGTGAATGATGAAGTTTTATAGAACTTGTAAATTGAGATATTTTTTGTATTTAATATGGAATACAAACACTTTTGTAAATAATGCACTGTATTATAAGTGAAATTTGTAAACTATTATCAGTGTAAATTGTGAATATTATCAATTGTTAATAAAAAATGCTTGTAAATTGTGAATATTGTAAATTGTGAATATTATCAATTGTGAATAAAAATGTTTATAAATTATGAATATTATAAATTGTGAAAAACACTGTCTATTAAAAAGACAACGTTTTTTAAGTAACAATACACAACACGATTTTTGCGTTGTCTTTGTGCCAAACCACAACGCTTTTTCCGCGTTGTCTTTGATACCCGACTTTTAACAACAGCGTCAATAACAACGCTTTTTAAAAATCAATAGACAACGCGAAAAAAGCGTTGTCTTTGCTCCAAACCACAACGCGAAAAAAGCGTTGTCGTAGATATACTTTCTACAACGGCTTCATCAACATCGCTTTTTAAGCATTAACGACAACGCGGAAAAAGCGTTGTTGTTTAACTTTTTTCTTGTAGTGTTTATGGAATTACATGAAGCTCTTACTTGGTTTCATAACCACCCTACTCCAGGCATTACTATTTTCTACGGAGAAGAATATTCATATAAACTTAAATGTAAACAGGCTTTTCCTCAATGTGCAAAACCAGAATTATTAGATATGGGATGTCGTTGCCAACTACTATACTCATTCCGAAGAGCCTGCATACACTTTGAAATTTTGAAAAAAAAGAATTACAGAGGTAGACTAATCACTCCTTTAACTCTACTTGACTTTGGACTACTACAACAACTATGGGTACATGATCTAGACTCTCTTCAACACTTTCCTTATAAATTCAAGATTATACTTCAATACATTCTGGAAGAAAAAGAAACATTTGTTTCATGTACTATAGACAGTTCTTCACCAGAATGGATCAACTTAAAAATAGAACCAGCTCGTCACTTGATTAAAATAGATGTCCCTGATATTAATGTCCATTTACATTTATTTGACGACTACCCATCATCACCAGACAAAGAATGGACTTCTCCAAAACCAATAGAAGAACAATTAAAACATTGGAGAGCCTCAGTTCAAGGAGGATCTTGGTTTTGGGAACCTTATGAAGACTCAACTACTTATCTCCTGGTCGGAGAAACCTTTACAGAGAAATTTACTGGCCTAAGGACCTTGGAGTACAGTTTTTTCCCTTTAATTACACTACCCAACATGAAACATTTTGCCAGTTCTATCAGAAAAAAACCAGGAAATGTCAAGATAAACAAAAAGTGCATCAGACTTCTCCAAGACTCTCCAACACTACGCTGCCATCCTTAGATTCAGTCGAAGAAGCTAACTTAACCAACATGATGGAGACTTACTTCTTGTAAGCAATAACGTCACTCAACACTCAGCGTAAGTCATGACGTCAGCCAGCACTACTAAAAGCATATGCGCACTTATTCGCCTGCAAGGCCCTCCAGAGCCTTCTCCTCTGTTCTCTTCTCCTCTATGTAAACCTCCCTCTGGTGTAAGCTCTAGACACCAAGTCCAGAGCAAGAACTCTTAGCTCTCTCTTCTATTTGTGCAGCTTCTCTTACACTCTCTTTGTAAGTTAGTTATGCTTTTGTAAGTTAATAAACTCTTGTAAGTTATGCTTGCTTTATGATACTAAGTTTGTAAATTTGTGCTCATATTATGATTATCATAGCTTATGTTTATTTCTAAGTTTAGAAGGCTCTGGTTTTGCTTCTTTTATCAACAGTTCTCAGTCCTTATCCAAGTATCTCAGAGAACGGTAACTAGCTAAAGACAAAGACTGTTCTGTTTATCTTCTTCTCTGTAAGACCTGTGCTGACATAAGTAAGACCACATGCCAAGAGGGCAGACATAAGACCTAAAAAGTGTCGGGCACTAGGAGAACATAAACCAATAGAACTGAGACGTCTTACTAGGTGAGGTTTACTGGTGAGATAGATTTAGCCTAACTAACCTTCTGAATTTAGATCCTTCTACAACAAAAACAAATCCACAAGAATTTAGATCATTCCATAATATACAAAAAAAAAAACAGGAAGCGTTGTTAAAAAAAAAAGAAGGTTAAAGCATTGTTAAAAAAAAAAGTTTGATATCAGAGCTCCTTAAGACTTTGGACCCAAGTAGTATATGAACTTAACCTCGTTAAACTACTTAGATCTTGCTTTACACTCAAGAACAATTATTACAGTAGATCAGAATAGACATAGTTGTTATATAAGATCAAAAGCACCTACCCACTATTTACACTCAGACAATTCACACTTAAACTCACTTACAGACCTAATCATTAGTATAGGCATTACAGTAGAAAAACAACAACAATTTTTAAAACAAAAATTAGAAACCTGTTATTCCTCACTTAGACAAACTCAACAACTACTTGTTAAATTATTACGCAATTTAGATTATATAAAACTTAGTCCATCAGAAAATTTTTGTCCCCTTAAAAAGAAAGAGCTCATTCAGACACCTGGAAAAACAGAAGTTAAAGACTTGTTAGGACAATCTAAAGAAATCATAGCCACTAATAAACAACAACTATATGAGAAATTAGACGAAATACATAAACTTCTAGAGGAAATTAAATATAAATGAAAAATTGATATTCGAAAATACTTATCATGAAGAAGCCCTAGAATATGTAAAACAATTCTCTGTAACAAAAGAAGACAGATATTGTCATCAAGAAGTCATTGGTAAAGGAGATCAACTTTTATTACAACAAAATAATACTCTATTAGCCTTAGTTGCATCCTTACATTATAGACTTTCTTTAATCGACAATAAACTATTAGTTTTAGAAAACTTATTCTTGGAAATGCACAGACAATAGATTGAAAAGAAACATTAAATAAACTTAATAGAGACCTAAGCCAATTATCTATAGGCAAGCCAATTCCTAAACAAGCACCAACATCATCCAAATTCTCAACTTATAAAAATGAGTCTCATAACAAAAATTGAATTTTTTACTGGACCTTCTCATACTATAAGATCACAGAAACTAATACCACTTCTTGGATAGACTCACTTTTGACTAGGAGAAATAGTATGTCAACTCTTATTCTACATAGACTAGAAAAAATTATAGATGTCGAAAAAGACTTAAACATCTTTTCAAATGAACAACTAAACACTTTAAACCCAAAAAAATTATATAGCCAGAGACTACTTAATTTTTCTACCTCAGTATACAAACATTATAGACAAGAAGTCCTTCATCTCTCAGATGGAGGAGAAGTGCTATTAAACTTAATGTCTGACGATGTAGCAAAACACTTATATTTGAGAAAACATAATTATATCCATTTAGGATTAATTATGTTTGGCCTTAGAGGCTTAACTAGAGCCAGACTAGGAGGAAAATTACTCCTTGTGTTATATGACACTCGTTTTCCTTGTGTTAGCAAGAATTTATTTATATTTAATAAAAATATTTAAACCATATTTATTATAAAAAACTCTCAAAATAAATAAATAAATAAATAAATTAATTTATACTAATACTATACTTTATCCGTTTAGATTTTTTTTCATTTGCTCGTAGTGGAGTCTAAACTTCATAGTTTAAATTTCTAGCTTTTCATTTTGTTCACATGTTAATTTAATACACTTGTTGATCAATCTTTGAACCCGAAGCAGTTTGGTAATGATGATGTTTAGATTGACATAGCACTTAAGATTTTGTATGATGCTAAGTAAAATAATAAAAAAATAAAAATAAACAGATAAATAAAGATGTGATTGTAACATTGGAAAAGTGTTGTGTGAGGGTGATGAATTTGGCAAGAAAGTCTACTTCGCCGGTCAAAGTTTGGCAAAGTAGAATGGCTGCTTGTCCTCCTCCTTTAGGTTTAGGTTATTCGCCATTATCGTGTCGATGATATCGACTCTTTCTCTCGAACATTAACACTAATATGCACGTGTATATACACATATCCATATATCAAAGTTTTTAAAAAAAATTATCTTTTATTTTTTTTTAAGATTTAAGAGAGATAGAACAATCATTTAGAATGGCTTATTAAACAATTTTTTTAATCGATATTATTCGATTGCAATTATTTTTAGAATTAATCATTTTGTTATTTTGACGGTGAGTTTTGGTAAATATCTTCACAACGTGGCTTTGCATTGAGTCGACACTTGGACGGCTGCGACGAGCGCAGTTCTTCGCGCCAAAAGGAGCTATGCGACCCATCACTGTCCATCCATCCCTCGCACGAATCTTAAGACAGACTTCGTCGTAGATTCTTGTCCAGCCGAGATCGATACGTCCTCTGCCAATTGGTGGACCCTGAAACATCTGCCCTAGATCGTCTGTACTCTGGCAGAGAAGTGGGGTCTGTGGTTTCCTCCAACTACAAGACGGGTAATAACTGTGGTTTAACTTTCGTAATCGGAAAACAGTCGAAAGTCGGGTTGGAGACTCTTTTAATGCTTCCCTTCGCTTCGCTTCGTTTCGTTGCATCGCCGCTTGATTGCTCATTCATTGCACGCCACTCGGATCCGTTCGCCCTCACCAATGATTGCAATCATTTTCGCGATTATTGCTCTTCTCTCGATTTGTTCCGTGTAATCTCTGCTTCGTGGTTTGCTGTCGTGATCTCGATGCCCGCTTCGCTAGCTCCTTGGAGGTATCCTTCGAGGCCGGAGAACTTGGAATGCTTAGACCGTCAGGGGAGCAAGAGCACAATGCAGCAGAGAAGCAGACAGCGCCGCCGGGAGGTGCCACCGGCTGCGGCGGAGTTCGGCCTGCGTCGGGCCTCCGTGAGCCCAGCTCCACCTGAAGGTGCTCTTCTTTTAATTATTCCTTTTTGGAGCTCCAATTTGTCGCCAAGTTTTGATCTTTCTTTAGATTTTTGGGGTTTTTCTGTATAGGATCCCTCTGTGCATGGAAAACAAGTGAGCTTCTTTTTCGTCTCCTTTTGTAATCGAGGTGTTCCGCTGTTTGGCGTGCCATTTGAGGGGGAAAAAATGGGGTTTCTTTTATGGGTCTTGAAAGATGCGACCTTTCCGATCAGAGCCTTGAAGAAATTCCATACTTATGCAAGAATTTCTTGTTTCATTTAGTACTTCTTTTCCAAGACCGATTGTTATGTTACTTCCTGCTGTCTGTAATTTTTTGGGAAGGGATTGGTTCTTTAGTTCCATTGTCGTTCTCGGCTTGAAGTACGAGTACACTATTCGTACGACATGTTTTGCCGTTTCTTTTTTGCTAGAAAAAAAAACAGTTTTCGCACCCTGGTCTGGTACAGTGTACTTCTGGTTGATGTCGTATTTGCTTTCCCAGCTTTGAAGGTCATTTTCTCAATCCCCGTCATCTCATATGTCACTATGAGTTTTTTACATCTTTATTATCTTTACTCTTTGCCCCTTGAATTCGATATTGTGTTTACCTGTTTCAACTCTAGCAAGATCAGATTCCAATAAGATATTATTAATGTTATCAGAAAGTAAAGAAAGGAAGAAAATATTTCTCAACTGCAAAGATATTAAGGATGCGTAAAGTTTAGAATCATCTCTCACATTTGTTAAATCGTCATATTTGTATGTCCCAGCAGCTAAATTTACTCTAATTTCTGTCTGATTATGGTAGCTTTCTTAATATCTATAGTTGTACAGCCAAATTCTTCTCAATGCTCTTGTGAGAAAATGGATGAGAAAGGAGATCTTAGCTGCCACAGCCTTACCTCAATGTTGAATCTAACCAACTCATTAACGTGAAAAGACCAGAATCATAGTTATGCTCCCCCTAAAGGGCCCAAGGCTTGTTCATTTTTACTAAATTGTGGTGCCATATTGGACCTCGCTTAAATTCTTATTCTCATCGATTCAAAAGCTTAACTCAGCTACAAATCATTAGTAGTGTGGACAAGGTGGCCTCCAATTTCATAGCATGATAATTTACTCCATATATTGCTTAATTCTCCATAAATTGATTTAGTCTAAAAGTGGGTTCAGATTAATACAACTTAGCTTCCCACTAACTTGAAAAATGAACTGTGGTTTGAAATTCTTGAGCCAGTGTCACACACACACACACACACACACACAATTCTCCTTGTAGGAACTTTGCTGATTTTCTTTGTGATAAATATGGTGAATGCATGTCCCTCTAACTGAAAAAGTCTTTTCCTTCTGTTAATAATTTTCAGACAATTTTTCGTATATCAGATTTATTTTCCTTTTGACTTCTTTTGTGTTAAAGGTCAATAGATTTCTTACAAATTTTCAATTTGTAAAACCCGTGTAAATTTTGAAGAAATGTTGTTTGTTTTGATGTAAAGAGTGCTGAAATGTTATTATCTCGTAATAGGAAAATTGCACTCTGATAGTAACATTTAGGTTTTCATCATTATTTCAAGCGATGCAAACCTGAAATTTACAGTATCATGCAATTTGAATGATCATTTTAAGATATTTTCTCATTTCAGGTCATTATGGCTTCAGAAAACAGTTAAATGATAAGTGCACGGCAAGTGATTCTGGTCGCAACGCAAGTTTTTTAGCAGAAGAGCATTCTGTGAGTGATCTCTCATGTTTTTGTAATAAATCTTGTTGCCAAGTTCATTTGGTTTTTAAGAGGGGAAGATTCTTTGAGTTTGGATTTCCTCTTTATGTTCTTATATTCCAAAGTTGTGATGATCAATTTCATTCAGTTAATTTTCCTGCACTGCCGAAATATGGCTTGCCATTGTTTTGCTATTTTCAAGCGAAGTCCTTCACTACAACTCTGCACTAGCATGATCTATTGCTTTTATGTTTTCAGTTTGATAATAGGATAAAGAAAAGCCCATCCAAGAAAATCAGTGAAGTTCCGATAAAGGATTTGATAGACGAAGAGTTGTCGAAAGGGAAAGAAACTAAGCATTCTTCACCCAGTTTAATTGCTAAGCTGATGGGTCTTGATTCATGCCCCCCTCTTGTCAAACAAAAGAAGAATACAACTAGCCCAGGCTTTTTCATAAATTATGTGGGCGCTGAGGACTGCTTGCAATGGAAGCATAAGGGCAGACAAGAGCTCGACGAGGTTTTTGAGATGAGCAATGCAAACAAAAATAAGAAGCAGGCAAGTCACTCTGATATGATGGCAAAACATAGACAAAGAGCATATGAAGATTATGTGAGGAATGCTGCGAGGGAGGACTTTATGGATGTAAGTGGGCAATCAACCATTGACTTGTTTCACAAATATAAAGAATTCAGTGGTACATTTGGAATTACAGATTCAAGCAAGGATCTTTTTTGGGAATTTTTCCAAGATTCCAACTCTTTATTTGCAAAGCATCTTCAAGATCTGAAACATGCACCCTCATCTCATCGAAGTAAGATCGCAATACTAAAACCATCTGAATGTAGGACCGAGAATGGGAGGGATAAAGTTCAGTGTAGGTCATCCAAAACAGGAAAAAGTGATGATAGGTTTGCTCATATGCATCAGGAAATCACAGGCTTTTCTAAGACACGTGCAGCAAGACTTAGAAAATGCCATGTCGAGGAAGACACAGGCTCTGTTCCATATAATTTATTGCAACTGCAGAGGGGCAGATCCAGAACTGCTGTTCGTCCTGCTCATATTGTTATCTTGAAACCAACGCTTCAGAAAGCACAAAAGGTTGCAGAGGCTAGTTTTTTAACCCATGGTGACCTCTGGTTTAATTCCAAGAAAGACAGAAAACTAGCAGCATCGAGAACTCAGGAGCTTCATGATCGGAAGCATATAGATATATTTCCCCATGAAAAGGATGGAATGGATCACAAAGTAAATAATTCAGAAGAAAACTACAGAAAGATCACACCAAAGATGAGGCACAACAGGAATAGACTTAGCAAATTAAATTTTAACCCTCGAGTCACTGTCTACGCTGGAGACAGGTACTCAATAATGATGCCAGACATAGCAAAGCTCACCCACTCAGATTCAGTTCCTCAGTCCACTCACTCCTTTGGGGAGTGGGGTAACAGATTCATCCCATCGTCGATGTATTCAACTAAATCTCATGTGAGCATGGAGGATCTGAACCACCACTATTCTGAGAGACGGAATGTGACTCATCAGCTTCAGAGCTTGGGACTTATTTCTCGATGCTCAAGCACACCTGGTGAAACTCTTGAACTATCTGAGGAAGGGACTGGAAACTTTACTGTGGATTTTTTAAATTGTAAAAATGTATCAACGGAATACTTTTCTAGAGATGAAATTCTCGATAATTGGAGCTGTCAGTTTGGTACTAGCTGCGAGGATGCCCCAAGAGATGGGTGCTCCAGATTTTCTTCAAGACCCAATTCACATCCAGCTTCAGTCAGTGCGAAATTTGGGGACAGAAAAAGAGTTGGTGGTAGCACCACTATAATCAAAGATGTAGCAGATGGTAAATCCTATGTTTCTTCAGGCTTACTGTCAGCTAAGCAATCTGAGCACCAAAACTATGATTATCAACTAGCTGATTATGTCGCGGTGAAAAATATGGTACCTGAACGGGAGATTCATATTAATTCAGAGGGGCTTAGAAAGAGAGTTCATGCGGGAGATCTTATCCCCAAGAGTGAGCTAAACACTGCAACTAAAGTTTTGACCACTTGGGAGGAGCAAGTGATGAAGTCTGCATTTCATGTTCCACCAGACAATGGATATGGTTATCATAAGGATATAGTACTTCAGGTGCTCTGCTGTTTTAGTTCTTTGGTAAAGTTTTCTTTAGTAGATATGATAACTAAGAAACATTATAATATCCTTTCACCTTATCAAATAGATCTGTAGCGACCATGTTATATATATATATATATATATATATATATATATATAATCATCTTATTATTGTCTAATAAACCATCAGTTATATATTCAACTATTTCAAGAAAAAGACTTAATTGTTGTTTCATGCATGAATCAGTTTTATACATTTTTGCTATTATAGCATATGTAAGACTATCAATTTCTAAAATGCAAATTCATCTCTCCAGGAAAAATCAAGTGACCATATTGTCAAATTACAACCTCTAAGTTCCAATGACCTTGAACAGCCTAGTCCAGTCTCTGTTCTAGAGACTCCGTATGAAGATGAAACTTATAGCTCAGGCTGCTTTGGAAGATTGGGTGCAGATCTTAAAGGCAAGCCACCAGAACTGCCATTGATTTTCTCCTCCTAAATTTTTTATATTGTTTATGCTTACTTTGGCTAAATTGCAGAGCTACGAATGCAACTTCAGCATCTAAAAATGGACTTGGCCGTTACGTGTACAGATGAAAGTCAGGTTCTTTTGCTAAGCAATGAATATTGCAAAGAAGACGATTGTGTGCTTCTACCTTTAGTAGATCTACAGGAGGTAAGTTTCAGAGATATTGATGACAGAGACTTCACATACCTACTTGACATACTTTTGGAGTCAGGAACCAAAAGTATTCATGACAATAAGCTCTTAAAAGAGCACTGCTTGTTTGGGTTTGCTCTAGACCAAAGTGTTTTTGTTGATCTCGAGAAGAAGTATGGTGGAATGTCTTCATGGTCAAGATCAGAGCGACGATTGTTATTTGATCTTGTAAATTACAGTCTAGCAGGTTTAGTTACCTCATACTTGAATGTGGGCCCTGGGGTTACCATATCAAAGCTGCGTCTACCAACATACGACAGTGAAAGTCTTGTTGAAGCTGTGTGGCAAATGGTGGTGAAGCAAAGGAAAGAGCTACAATGCAGTCAGGAAAAGAAGATCCTTGAGACAGCATGGTCGAGCTGGAGATATGATGTTGATGTGGTTGCTATAGATATTGAGGAGATGCTAAATGCTGATCTTTTGCAGGAACTCGTCGGTGAGCTTTTATGACAGCTTGGTGATGGAGGCATCATTTTCTACAAGCTACTTTGGTGGTAACAACCCATCCTAGTTATCTCATCTTTCCAATTTAGCAACTAGCGGAAGTTTAAGAGCCGATTTCTCGAAATTCTACAACAGGTTTCTTGATGCTCACCCTCAAAATACATGTGAGATGAGATGTACCTTCTAACCGAGAAATTTATGTAGTTGTTGTAAAACACGGTGTGTGTATATATATAAATATATATATAACGGAAAATAATTTTATAGAAACTTTTGGAAATTAATATTTTTCTATATTTTTAGAAAGATTTACGGTGACAAAGAAATGCAAGATCAACTATTTACGAATTAATTGATGAAAAATTTAATTTATGAAATTTATTCCCTTTTCTCTTTGTTTTCCTCCCGTGCCTCTCCCTCACGCTGTGCCCTAGGTCCTTCGCGCCGCCTCCCCTCGCCCTCGATCCAGGACCTAGCGACGCAAGTGAAGGAATTGCCAGCGTCACTCTACCATTCTCCCTGCAGTGGACATCGGCTGCCTTCCCTCTCCTCTCCGCAGCTCGACCCACGCATGCGGCGTTTTCGCCGCGAGGACGACGGCACCATCCGATGTCCCTCCACTCTGCTGCACGCTTCGCCTCCCCTCTCCACGCGAGATAGTGCGGTTGCCACAGCACACCAAACTTTCAACATTGCCTTCGTCCGCTCGAGATCCCAGCGCACCACCCCTGCTAGCCGCCACAGCCCCATCTTTCGAGCCCTAGCTTTCGATCCATCATCGACGTGGATCTCTGCCTTCTTGCCGTGCCTGAGCTCTCGAGCCAGCGCCGTTTGACTGCCGACCAGCCCCACAACCTGCTATGGTTCATTGTTGGAGGAGCAGGTAAGGTTTGTTCGATTGTTAGTTTAGGTGGGATTTAATCAATAGATGTGTTATGGGCAAGGTGAAGAGTTTGAGTACAGAATTTAATGAATTAGTTATTTAGAGTGGGTAGGCGTTTCTTTTTTTTTTTTTTTGCTAGATTGCATGAGTATGGTTTATCGTTGCGCTTTTGTATACTACACTTGTTATTTATGAATTGGGTTGGGAGATGATGTGGAAGATAATGCATTGATGAATAAAGGTTGGTTAAGGGATTTAACTTAGCTAAAATTTTGATCATAGGTTGGATGATGTGATTAAGGGATGGATTATTTGAATTGTCAATTAATTAATGAGTGAGTGAATTCATCAATTTATGAAGGAGTAATTAGGTTAATTATTTGACTTATTGGGAGTTGATACCGATATTGAAATTTATGGAGTTACTTGATTAATAGAATTCATTAATTGAATTGAAAGATTAATATATGGATTTGTTATTGTGATAAGAATTTATCAATTGATCATTGGTTGATTTAATTGAGGATTAAATTGGTATTAGGAGTTTGATACATATATTGGTTGGATTAAAAAAAGTTTAAGTAAGTTGATGTATTAATCAAGTAATTGTGGGTTATCATTGATGGATTGAGTTGATGACTAGGTCGAAGGATTTATTAAGAAGTAAATTAATTAATAGAATTATTAATTAATTTCTGGATGATACGCTGATTTGTAGATCCTTAGTTTTGTTTTGTATCCTGTATTGTTAGGATTTGAACTGGAGATGATCTCACAGACTTGAACATGGTTAATACAATCTACATTAAAGGCGGGTACTTCTTCCTTGATTCTTGTAGAATTGTTTACCTTAAATGCATGATTGTTTTATTATTTGAGTGGTTGTTTTACCTTAAATCTATTTGTTTTATTTTTCCTGCTTAATACTTATTCTTGCTTGACCTTTGAGTAGTATTCTAAATTGTTTAGCTATACAATCTCATCTCTTAGTTTTTGATCTAAAGAGTATCGCATGTACGCTGTAGAACTAACATTTGACCTATCTAGAGTATGGTTGGCATTAGATAAACCCTACCTAGTAGATTAGTGCATGCTTATTTACTTTGGTGTTGAATGTGTTTCGTATCATATTGATTGCATGGTTTTGATTTCTTTGAGGTTGTGCATATTAGTGACATACACCATAGTGTTATTTGCATGCCGACGACTATTGACTCCCTTGTTGTTGAGATGGGTCGTCGGTTATATTTCCTGTTGTGCCACGCTCAGTTGAAGTTGTGTGCAGATAGTTGATACTCCCCAGGTTTTGGAGTTCCCATAGGTATTTTTGGATTTTATAGCCACAAGTATTACGACTTTTCATACAGGGTCACAGGTATTGTGGTGTATTTGTATAGCCACAGGTTTTGGCATTTGTATCTTATCCACCTAACCTACCCAATGTAGTGGTGGTTGGTGTGTGTATAGTGCAGGTCAGCACATCATGTGCATATTATGCATTGTGCATTTGCTTCTGTTGGCTACATTTGTTCGAGTTATAATTGCTGTATTTGATTAACATGCATATTCGGTTATGATTTGCATTTATTATATGATCTGGATCTGCTCGGTAGTATTAACAGCTTATTGAGGTATCAGGGGGGTTGCTGATCATGCCCCTATATGTTTCATTGGTTTTCAGGAATGTTTTATTCGTATAGATGCATTTGGTTTATGTTCTTTATTTTAGAGAATGTATACATTTGGTTTTTATATGCTTATTTTATCTTTTTATATACTATATATTTATCCACTCTTATATCTGTAGAGTTTCATCTGAAACTCATCATCGTTTGATTTCCTTTTTGTTTCAGGAAGTTGATAGCGATGTCTCGTGCTGCCAAAAGGGGATCCACCTGCCAGTCCCTTAGCGTCGGTGATTATTTCGTTTTTTTCCCGGACTTATAATTATTTTCGATGGGCGTATCACTATTCTTATTTCGTTAATAGACTTGTTTTGGTTTATGGTTTTAGAGTTATTATTTTGTATTTATAGACTTGGTACGTATATCATCGGACTTTTGTTTTGTTGTATTTATTATTCGAAGTTTATTAAGCTTAGAAAATATTATATTATTATTAACTACGTGGTTGTGATTGTGTGAATGCTAGCTGAGTGCGACCGAGCTAATTATTTGTGGAGATATGTATGTATAAGTTTTAGATTGTTCGTTGTACAGGGAAGGTGTTACTTGATTTTCGAGCAAGCATAGACCTCTGGGCGTATGATAATTTAGTGGTATCAGAGCGTAGGTTACGATGCCTACCTATGTTTATTTTTTGGGATTTTTGGATTCTATTTAATACCAATTTAGTGGTATCAGAGCGAGGTTGTCGAGCGTAACTTCGGAGTTTTGTTTCGATTTTTTGTAAAGTTTATCTGATACCAATTTAGTGGTAAAAGAGCGTAGGTTTATGAGTTTTTGTTGGGTTTACTTGATTTCGAATTTTCAAAATTTTACAGACATTTTCTTGATTGGGATGTGTTGGGACTTGTGGTGATGGGCTCTTCAGGTGACAACAAGTAAGTTGGTAAATTTGTTAATAGTTGTATATTTTAGTAATACTTGTTAAATATTTTAATAGGATGACTTATGTAAAAAGGTATTGTACCTTTTGTTGGTATGATAGAGATATGTTATTGATTCGGTCGGGATGTTTCGTGATCCGGTCGGGCATCTTTGTGAGTCAGCCGGTTTGTTTTCTTTGTGTGAGCCGGGAGCCTGGTTAAATCAAGCCCAGCCGAGGGCAACTTGATGAGAATGACCTAGGCCCGTCGTGGGTTGGGCAGCGCAGAATAAGAGTAGATACCAGGGGGTGTTTGGTCTGTCGCTGCCGTCCGAGCACCTTCCTCGAAATCTGGCACTTGAGGTCGGACCCTTGAGGTCGGACACGCGGGTTGCACACACAAGGCCGAGCACTCGAGGTCGGGCCCCTGAGGTCGGACGCGCGGGTCCACACCAAGGCCGAGCACTCGAGGTCGGGCCCTTGAGGTCGGACGCGTGGGTCGCGCACCCAAGGCGAGCACTCGAGGTCGGGCCCTTGAGGTCGGGCGCGCGGGTTGCACACCCAAGGCCGAGTACTCGAGGTCGGGCCCTTGAGGTCGCATGCGCGGGTCGCACACCCAAGGGGCACTTGAGATCGGGCCTTTGAGGTCGGACACGCGGGTCGCACACCCAATATCGAGCGCTCGGGGCCGGGCATTCGGGGGCGTGCACTCGCGGTGCCCGGGCACCCCGGGTCGGATACTCCGACGCCATCCCAAAAGATTGAAGCGGACAGGTCCTCGTAATAAAAGAGCCACGTCTGCCGTGGGGATCTGCTAAACCCTTCATTAAGAGGAAAAGACCTCTGACATAATCATTGCCTGACACAGCCGCCAAGCATTAATTAGGGTCAGAAGGGACAGATTTACAGATTGTCAGGCGGCTATGGCAGCCTCACCCCGCGGCTGAAGTGGCCAGTAGCTCGGTTTGACCCCTGATCAACTCTTAATGAGATGTGACAGCTCACCTGCCAGGAGATTTCTCCCCTCCCCTATATAAACCCCACTTGAGCTCTAGAGTAAGGCTTGCTGCTATTTTGCAATCACACCACCACTTCGTGAGCCCCGTTTTGGTCCGAGCCGAGTGACTTGAGCTTGACCCCTATTCAGCCCGAATCCGATCTCCCGTGCTACAGCAGACCGGGTCATCTTGGTCAGACCGAGTCATCCGAGTGAGAACCGGTCTCCGCTTGCCGACAGGATCAAATTTGGCGCCGTCTGTGGGAAGGTCTCGCCTGATCGGGAGCTGAAGATGAGTGACTCTAACCGGATGGCCGTGATGCTTTCACAAGAAGACCTTGATCTGCTAGTAGAAGCCAAGGCGAGGAAGTTGGCGGAGGCACAGCAAGCAGCCGCTCGGCCCACTCAGGCGGGCCCGACCGAGCAAATTGCCCGGGTCGGCACTGAAGGAGGAGCTCGCCAGGGGGATAGCCCGCACTTCCACCCGGCATTATTCGGCCAAGCGGAGGGGGCAGGGCAGTCCAATCCCCATGAGGCTTCTTCCAATCAAGTCAGAGATAACAAGGGGAAGGCTCCCCTCAGTCAGGCCCCGGTTGAATACACCGGGTTCCCCTTCTCCAGCCAGGTTTTACAGGAACCCCTTCCTAAGCGCTTCCGACTCTTGTCTATCCCTGAGTATGGAGGGGTTATGGACCCGGAAGAGCACTTAAAGAAATTCGAGAACGCTGCGATGCTACATCAATACCCGGATGGTGTTAAGTGCAGGGCCTTCCTGACTACCTTGGCAGGGCCGGCCCAGCGGTGGTTTGACAGACTCCCCGAAGGATCGATAAAGGACTTCGCTGACTTCAAAAGATTATTCCTGCAGCACTTTGCGAGTAGCAAAAGACATCACAAGACCAGCTTGAATCTGTTCACCATGAAGCAGGGCTCTAAAGAGCCCCTAAAAGCCTACATCAAAAGATTTAATCAAGTTGCGCTGGACGTACCCACCGCTACGTACGAGGTGCTAGTCAGTGCCTTTGCTCAAGGTTTACAAGAAGGCGAGTTCTTCAGGTCCTTGATCCGAAAACCCATGAAGGACTTCGAGAGCCTTCTGGGCAAAGCTAGTAAATACGTGGATGTGGAAGAAGCGCAAGCCGCCAGGCGGCCGGAGGCCAAACCCGCGCCCGAGACTCCTCAGCATCATCAGAGAAGTATACCTCCTGGAGGACCTCTCAGAAGCCCCCGAGCTATGGGACACCGGCAAGGGGTTGAACGGGAATAGTTCAACAGGTAGCTCGGGGTTGCCTCCCTACCAGATGGCAACCCTACTGTTCTTTTCATAACAGTCATACCCACGACCTCCAGGACTGTTGGCAAGCTGGCCGGGGCCGGGGTCGGACCGGTCGAGGAAGTCCAAGGGGAGTCCACTAGGGAGGCGGTCGCGGTCGGGGAAGAGCATCGCCGAGTCAATCCGAGTCTCCTGCCCGACCGACTGCCACTGCTGCTAGACAGTTGGTCCCGACCCCCGGATCTCCCGAGCACGGGAACGCCAGCGAAGAGCAAGCTAACCAGCAGAATGCTGTGCACGGGTCTATCAATGTAATTTCGGGCGGACCCACCTATGGAGACTCCAACTGAGCTCGAAAGTCTCAAGTCCGACGTCTAGATATCTATCAGGTGGGCAGCAGTTCCGCCCAGGCGCAAGGGCCACAGATCAGCTTTGGCCCCGCCGACCTACGAGGAGTAGAAGTACCGCACGACGACGCCTGGTCATCACGGCAGTTATAGCGAATTATCAAGTCCACCGAACCATTGTGGATACAGGGAGTTCAGTAAATATTTTATACTTGAAGGCCTTTGAGCAATTGCAAATTGAGACTACTGAGTTGCTGCCCGTGGCTACGCCTCTGTTCGGATTCACTGGAAATGAAGTGCACCCCCTCGGCCAAATCAAACTAGCCATTTCGCTTGGAGAAGAACCCCTGAGAAGGACCAGATGGTCTACCTTCCTAATAGTAGATGCACCTTCAGCTTACAATGCTATCTTGGGTAGACCGGCACTGAATGAATTCCGAGCCGTGGTGTCGACTTTCTATCTAAAAGTCAAATTTCCTGTAGGAGATCAGGTCGGAGAAACTAAAGAAGATCAGAAGGTTGCCCGCAGGTGTTATGTTGACGACGTCCGAGTGGAGGTGAGGAAGGCCTTCCGAGCTCCGCCGGCCAGTTGTAACATGGTGCAGTCCTCTCAGCCCTCCCCCTGGGCTGAGCTGATAGAAGAAAAGGAAGAGGTCCAGCTCTTGCCCGATCAAGAAGAGACTAAGGTGAGGATAGCTCCTGGGCTACAGCCCGACCTCCGGCGGCAGCTGATAGAATGTCTGACCCAAAACCAAGATGTGTTTGTCTGGTCCCAGCAAGATCTGAAGGGGGTCAGACCCGAAGTTATGGAGCACAAACTGCACGTGTACCCTGATGCCCGACCTGTGAAGCAGAGAAAAAGAGACTTCAGTCCTGAGCAGAATAAGATTATCCAGGCCGAGGTGGAGAGGTTGCTGAAAGCAGGACACATCCGAGAAGTGCAATTCCTTGCCTGGCTGGCCAATGTGGTGCTGGTCTCCAAGCCGGGCAATAAGTGGAGGGTGTGTATAGACTTCAGGGATCTCAACAAAGCTTGCCCCAAGGATTGCTATCCGCTCCCCCGGATAGACCAAATGGTAGACTCCACCGCGGGGAGCGAACTCATCTGCATGCTGGACGCCTACCAGGGATACCATCAAGTGCCCTTAGCCCGGGAGGATCAAGAGAAGGTCAGTTTCGTCACGGCCGAAGGCACCTATTGTTACACAGTTATGCCTTTTGGGCTCAAGAATGCAGGAGTTACGTATCAAAGACTGATGAACAAGGTTTTTAAGGAGCAGCTCGGGAAAAATGTAGAAGTGTATGTAGACGATATTCTCATCAAGTCCCTCCGAGCTGCCGACCTGATAGCAGATGTGAAAGAAACTTGTAGCACCCTCAGGAGATATGGCCTTAAGCTCAATTCAGCCAAATGCCTATTCGGAGCTAAGAGTGGTAAATTCCTCGGCTACATCCTGACCGAATGGGGGATAGAAGCCAATCCAGGCAAAGTGAGAGCTCTACTAGACATGCCCCCGCCCAGGAACCTAAAGGAAGTCCAGCGCTTGACGGGGAGGATCACTGCCTTATCCCGATTCATCTCCCGGTCGGCTGATAGAAGTCTGTCATTCTTCAAGATCCTGCGCAAGGCCTCCAAGTTCCAGTGGGATGTTGAATGTGATCAAGCTTTTGAAGAACTGAAGACTTACTTGGTCAGTCTGCCGATACTAGCTAAGCTTGAGGAGGGAGAGCCCTTGTATGTCTATTTGTCAGCCACTGAGGAAGCTGTGAGTGCTGTACTTGTAACTCAGAAGGAGACTGAGCAACAGCCGGT
This sequence comes from Boesenbergia rotunda, assembly GCA_024364735.1. Taxonomy (NCBI): domain Eukaryota; kingdom Viridiplantae; phylum Streptophyta; class Magnoliopsida; order Zingiberales; family Zingiberaceae; genus Boesenbergia; species Boesenbergia rotunda. Next base: position 664,979 of record JAGFNQ010001030.1, read on the forward strand.
CTACTTCTTTGGACATTTACTCAAGGAGGCCGAGTGTAGATATACTACACTCGAGAAATTGGCTTATATACTTGTATTGATGGCCCGACGACTGCGACTGTTCTTTTTGGCCCATTCTATCCGAGTGCTGACCAACAGCACACTCTGGAAGGTGTTGATTAACCCTGAAATCTCAGGTCGGATGGTTAAATGGACCACTGAACTCAGTGAGTATGATGTACAGTACCAGCCCCGGACGACAATCAAAGCTCAGGCCTTGGCTGATTTCCTGAGTGAGCTCCATACAGAGGAAGAAGAAGGGGCATGGAAGATCTATGTGGATGGGTTGGCCACTCGGGCAGGGAGTGACGTGGGAGTCTTATTAGTCTCTCCTAAAGGAGACTCACTTCACTTGGTTGTACGCTTAGAATACCCAGCTACTAACAATCAAGCAGAATACGAAGTCCTTCTGGCAGGTCTGCAAGCGGCCAAGCACATAGGCGCCACTCGGGTTATCTTGTACTCTGACTCTCAGCTAGTGACTCGGCAGGTGGCTGGGCAGTTCGAAGTGAACGACGAGAAGTTGCAGGCTTATGTAGAGGCATACAAACAGTTGCAGGCAGAGTTCCAAGAAGTTCAGATTTCACAGATCCCCCGGGGGGATAATGCCAAAGCTGATGAGCTGGCTAGGCTAGCCAGTTCAATCCATCCCTGGGTCTGCCCCAGACCTTCACCTCAAATCATGCTGGTGGCCCAGGTTGAAAGGGAAACAGAACTAGAAATAGAAGGGGACTGGAGAGCGCCCTTCATCGCCTATCTGAAGGAATGGACTCTTCCCGACGGTCCCGAGCAGGCCAGGATACTGAAGATAAGAGCTGTCAGGTTCACTCTGGTAGGGGATACACTTTACAAGCGGGCTTTCGCTCGGCCGTTACTCAGATGTCTAGGTGAAGAAGAAGCAGACTATGTACTAAGGGAAGTGCATTTGGGGTCCTGCGGAAATCACTCAGGAGGTCGGTCTATGACTCGAAAGGTCTTGCTGGCGGGCTACTTTTGGCCGACCCTCCAGAAGGATGCGGAGAAGTTGGCCCTCTCTTGCCTTTCTTGTCAGAAGTATCAGAATTTATCGCACCGGCCGGCTGAGATGTTGAGAGCCTCCACGGTATCCTGTCCCTTTGATCAATGGGGCATGGATATAGTGGGCCATTCCCCAGGGCAGCTGGTCAGAAAAAATTCTTGCTAGTAACAGTGGACTACTTTTCTAAGTGGATCGAAGCAGAAGCCCTGGCCCGAATTACCGAGCAGGCAGTGAAGAAGTTCCTATGGCAAAACATTCTATGTTGGTATGGCATACCTCACAAGTTGGTCTCAGATAATGGTCGGCAGTTTCAGGGCCGTGTGATAAGATAATGGTGCAAGAGCTACGGGATTCAACAGGCTTTCACTTCAGTGGCTTACCCCCAAAGTAATGGACAGGCTGAAGTAGCTAATAGGGAGATTCTGAAGGGACTCAGAGCCAAATTAGATCAAGTTGGCGGATCTTGGGTGGATGAACTGCCCGGTGTCTTATGGGCTCTCCGGACTACCCCCAAAGAGGGGTCGGGATGCACTCCTTTCCAGTTGGTGTACGGCAGTGAGGCGGTGGTTCCCATGGAGGTCGGCTGTGAGTCAGACAGAAGACATCTATACGGGGAAGACAATGCGGAAAAAAGAAGGGTGGAGCTGGATCTGATTGAGGAGGTTCGAGCTAGGGCCGCGGCCTGCATGACCGCTTACCAGCAGAGGATGAGGCGCCGATACAATCAGGGAGTTATACCTCGAAGTTTCCAGTAGGGGACAAGGTGTGGAAGAGGATCAAGCTAGTTGGAGATGTAGGCAAGTTGGAACCTCAGTGGGGTGACCCTTTTCTGGTGGTCAAGGCATTGGGGTCGGGAGCTTACTACCTGCAAGATACTCAAGGGAAGCAGCTGGGAAGGCCCTGGAGTGCAGTGCACTTGAGAATGTACTGTGAGGAGAGTTGAGTGGATCAATCCTTGTACTTGTATTCGAAAAATGTGATAGAAGAACTCGAAGCCTATGAAAGAACGGTTCCTGCAAGTTACAAGTGGGCGTGCTCCCACGCACCCATCGAACTCGACGCCGATCGGGCGTGGCATACCACGTTCGGTCGGGCCCGGTCGGGCGTGGCGGTCCACGCTCGGTCAGGGTAAGTCGGACGGTGTCCAGACTCTTGCTAAGGCAAGTTATAAGTGGGCAGGCTCCCACGCACCCACCGGACTCGGCGCCGATCGGGCGTGGCATACCACGTTCGGTCGGGCCCGGTCGGGCGTGGCGGTCCATGCTCGGTCAGGGTAAGTCGGACGGTGTCCAGACTCTTGCTAAGGCAAGTTATAAGTGGGCATGCTCCTACGCACCCACCGTACTCGGCGCCGATCGGGCGTGGCGTACCACGTTCGGTCGGGCCCGGTCGGGCGTGGCGGTCCACGCTCGGTCAGGGTAAGTCGGATGGTGTCCAGACTCTTGCTAATGCAAGTTATAAGTGGGTACGCTCCCACGCACCCACCGGACTCGGCGCCGATCGGGCGTGGCATACCACGTTCGGTCGGGTCCGGTCGGGCGTGTCGGGCCACGCTCGGTCAGGGTATGTCGGACGGTGTCCAGACTCTTGCTCAAAGAAAAATGAATTAACGCGTTTCCACAGTATCTACTGCCTGAGCGTGGTTTCCCACGTTCCGATGGACAAAATGAGTGGCCAGTCGGCCTAGCGGTGCCGACCCGACCGAGCAACATTGCTAAGTCCGAGCGTCAACCCGGCCGGGCGCAAGCACCTTGGCGGGGTATCGACATAGCCCAAACCCGGATATCGGATTAAGGAGTAAAGTCGAATTAGGAGCAAGTCGGATAAACAGGTAATGTCCGATCCGGATCTCTGTTTGACTCGATGAAAGCTTTATAACGAAATTCTAGCCGGGACAAATGAAACTTTTGAGTCGGGGCTATGACTAAATCAGGCGAACGACCCCAGGTCGATCTCTCGGGGGCGACCTGACTTGTTGCCCGACCTAAAGGATCGACCGTCCTGAACCATCGACCCTTTGCGAAAAATCTATGCCCGACTTAAAGGGGCCCACCTTATACTAGTGGTTCAAACGCCTCGAGCAAGATACACTTAGCGAAATTTTGCTGGATAACCTATAGCACTAGCCTCCGGTGAATAAGTCGGATGCACCGAATAGGCAACACTCAGCAGAAATCTCACGCATTACAAACAATCGAGTAAAATAGAGAAAAGTGCGAATCACCCAAAATAAGATAAAATAAGGCTCGAGTCCATCACAAAATTGGGCTTGGAAGACCGGGTCAGATAGTCAAGTGCCATTACAAAATTTTAAAAGCTTAAGGGCCAAGCAAGAACAGATTGAGAAATAACTTGGGCAAGAGGGTTGAAATGATAAGCTAAGTAAATTTGGGAAAGGCATCTTTGGGGATCATGGCCTTGATCCGAGTGGGCTTTACCAGGTTAGGGGGAGGTCGGCAGGGAGGTGGTCGGCCTCCGTGAGCTGTTGCAGCGTGCCCTTCACCCCGTACATGATCATGCCCACGGTCTGCTGGGTTACCTGATGCAGGAAAGGTTGGGACTGAATATAGGCCACTCTGGCTCGTTCGATCCGGGCCGGCTCGTCAGACTTGTAGTCAGCCAGCTCCTTCTGTAGGCGGGCCACCTCGGCTTCCCGTTCTTTGAGCTGGTCGCCAATCCTATTTCGGTACTCACCAATTGGGCCTCCAAAACCTGAAAAGCCTCTCGCTGAGCCAAGAGTTCTGTTTCTTTGCCCTTCAGGGCTGCGAGTTCTGTTTCCTTGCTCTGCAAAGTCAGTTGAGTCTGCTTGTGAGCGGTGGATGCCTCCTGTAGTTGCCTCTTGTAAGTCTCGGGCCTCATTGGTTTTCCTGTCTAAGTCAGAGCGGGCCCTGGCTTCGAGAGTGATGGCGGTTTTCTTCGAGGCCTCGGCGGCTTCTAGCCGAGTGGCGAGCTAATCCATCTCACGGGCTGAGGCTGCTAACACCTCGTGTGCTCACTCCAACCGGATGTCACCCTCCGCCAATTGCATTCGTAGGGAAGTTATCTCGTTTCGGAGTTGGGTCTGACCCTCGTCACCGGTCGGAAGAGCGCACTGAGCTAGTTGGTGCTCCAAGTTCTGTACCTTGTACTCAGCTGCCCGACGTTTTCTAGTATTCACGACCAAGGCCTTAGTGACTGCCTGGCCCATGACCCACAACTGCACAGGAACAGGCAACGTATAAGGAAAATGAAGAGGATAAAGGGAAGAGAAGGGTATACCTTGGTCAGGTCCATCGCGAAGTTGTCGGCTAAACTGAAGGGACTTCGTCCTTCGGTCAACTCCAGGCCCTGGTCCCAGGCCGCGGAAAGATGGCCATGCAAGTTAAGTGGTTGAGGCTCGACCATCCGAAGTAAGGAGGTTTCGGAGGGAAGCTGCACCTCTACCGGAGCTCGGGGGATGTCATGCATGGATAGGAGGGCGGCAGTGGCTTCTTCACCGACAGGATCAATAACGGCCGCCGGGCGAGTGGCGGCCGAACTGGAAGCTAAGTCTCCTGGCCGGGGTAAGCCCGGGCTGGGGAGGGAGACCCCGGGCCGGGGAGTACTTGAGGACGGAGCGGAGGTTCCCGGGCGAGGAGAGGCCGAGCGAGAGGTTGACAGCCGAATCCTAACTCGACCGGGTGGGGGAGTTGGCAGATCAGGCGCCCCCCCCCCCCCTCCCGAGCTGGGCTCGAGCTGCGGAAGCACTGGAAGAAGCAGCCTCCCGAGGACGCTTCTTCTTCTTGGACACCCGGGAAGAGGACTGACCCACGGTGACAGTCGGCGCTTCGGCCTCCACGCGGACCTCTGGGAGGTCTGCCTCAATGCTCTGGGCTAATATTTCTAACTCTGAGTCACTCTCCGCCTCGCCTGGTTGTTCGGGAGCCGGTGCCGCACTCACGGGCGGCACACTCCGACTCGCTAGTAGTTCGGTCGCTCGGGTGTTCAGGGCCTCTTCTTCCAAGGCTAGCTGATCATCGATAAGAGCGTCCATCAGAGCCTGGGCTGCAATTCAGAAAGAGTTTCAGTCAGCATTAAAATACCCTTAAGCAAGACGGGAGCTTACCATAGGTGCCGGGTAGCTCCGCCGGGATTTGACTCAGCCGGCAGACGTAGAGCACAGCCTCACTCAACAGTTTACCGGCATGGAATCGGAGTCCCCCGATCTTGGAGAAGGCCAGTTGAAAGCTGGGGTCGGTACGATATTTCTTGGGAGCGGTAGGGTGATCCGGTAACTCTTCCCTCCAGTTAGTCGGCCAGGATGCGGTCGGAGTTGTGCTTATGTAAAAGAAGTGAGATTTCCACCCCTTGTTGGAGGAGGGAACTTTATCTAGAAAGGTCGTTTTAACCCTGGCCTGGAAAAAGAAACAGCCCGGTTCTTGCATTTTGAGGTAGAAGAAGAGATGGAAGACTCGAGGAGTGAGGGGAACCCGGAAGGACTCGAAGATGATCACCGTGCCACACAGGATCCGGATCGAGTTCGGAGCTAACTGGGAAAGGGACACTTGGAAGTACCGATAGACCTCCACAATGAAAGGATGCAAAGGAAATCGCAGGCCGGCTAGAAGATGGTCCTTAAAGATAGTGAAGTAGTTCACTGGGGCTCGGTTAGGCCGGTCATCACGAGAGGGGAGAGAAAAAATGTGATTTTCTGGAATCTGATAGTCTATACGAAGGGTCTCCAAAGCACCCAAGGACAGGGTTGAACGTGTAGTGGTGTACCATGGCCCGGGGGTGGAGGACGGTCCAGCCATCTAGTCGGACTCGGGAGTTAATGGAAGAAGTTCAGGTGAAAGAAGAATACCTAGGGGTCGGGTTCACTGGAAGACGTCAGTCGCCGGAGCTCGCAGGATCAAGTGGCGGAGGTCGGACGGGAAAGCGGTGGAAAATAAGGAACGAGAAGGGTAAAGGTGAAAAGGAGCGAGTCAAGCCTATTTATACCTCTCTGGGAGGCAGGGGAAGCCGTCCGATGCAAATTGTGAAAGAGCGGGAGCGGATCTCAACCGTCATTTTCCCGCCTCTTCCCAAGGTCAAGAACCTTGCCACCGACGCCTCGGCGCCATAATCCTCCCTGTCGGAGGTGGACGCGTGTATCAGCAATAAAAGCTGATTTGACAAGTGATGTTGCATTTATGGCGGACGGTCTCGGGACAAAGAGAGAAGCCAAGAGCCGAGGGATTGGTTGGCCCGACCGGGTGCATGGCCTAGTCAGTCGGACTAACGCCTCCTTCGACTAGACTTGGAGGGAAGGCTTATGATCCGGTCGGGATGTTTCGTGATCCGATCGGGCATCTTTGTGAGTCAGCCGGTTTGTTTTCTTTGTGTGAGCCGGGAGCCTAGTTCAATCAAGCCCAGCCGAGGGCAACTTGATGAGAATGACCCAGGCCCGTCGTGGGTTGGGCAGCGCAGAATAAGAGTAGATACCAGGGGGTGTCTGGTCTGTCGCTGCCGTCCGAGCACCTTCTTCGAAATCTGGCACTTGAGGTCGGGCCCTTGAGGTCGGACGCGCGGGTTGCACACACAAGGCCGAGCACTCGAGGTCGGGCCCGTGAGGTCGGACGCGCGGGTCGCACACCCAAGGCCGAGCACTCGAGGGCGTGCCCTTGAGGTCGGACGCGTGGGTCGCGCACCCAAGGCCGAGCACTCGAGGTCGGGCCCTTAAGGTCGGGCGCGCGGGTCGCACACCCAAGGCCGAGCACTCGAGGTCGGGCCCTTGAGGTCGGACACGCGGGTCGCACACCCAATACCGAGCACTCGGGGCCGGGCATTCGGGGGCGTGCACTCGCGGTGCCCGGGCACCCTGGGTCGGATACTCCAACGCCATCCCAAAAGATTGAAGCGGACAGGTCCTCGTAATAAAAGAGGAAAAGACCTCTGACATAATCACTGCCTGACACACCCGCCAAGCATTAATTAGGGTCTGAAGGGGCAGATTTACAAATTGTCAGGCGGCTATGGCAGCCTCACCCTATGGCTGAAGTGGCCAGTAGCTCGGTCTGACCCCTGATCAACTCTTAATGAGATGTGACAGCTCACCTGCCGGGAGATTTCTCCCCTCCCCTATATAAACCCCACTTGAGCTCTAGAGTAAGGCTTGCTGCCATTTTGCAACCACACCACCACTTCGTGAGCCCCGTTTTGGTCCGAGCCGAGTGACTTAAGCCTGATCCCTATTCAGCCTGAATCCGATCTCCCGTGCTACAGCAGACCGGGTCATCTTGGTTAGACCGAGTCATCCAAGTGAGAACCGGTCTCCGCTTACCGACAGGATCAGTTATGATGGTATATAGTGGAATGATTTTAGTTGTTCAGGAAAAATAACAAGTGTGAGTGATGTTTGAAAATAGGTTTGAAACTAGGGAATATTGTGAAAATGAATATTGAGAGGTATTGATTTTGATGGTCTGTTGTGCATGACTTTATTGTGGATCAAGAAGTGATCAATTCTGATTGAGGTTTAAGGATAAATTAGAATTAGTGGATATGGTGAAAAAATGGATTTGTATGATACATTGCCTTCTAACGAGTTATTAGTGGATTTATTTGGTCGATTTATGACGTTACGACTTGTTAGTTAGAAATTATCTTTGATTGGTGATTTCTGGGCGATAGTGATAGATGTGATGATTGACTATTAGTGATTTGATATATACTTGGTGTTAGTGACCTTATGGTTGAGTGTCTTACGCGTGATTTTAATAAGTTTGATTGATTGTGCTTGATGGCCGGATGATAATCTTTAAATCATTAATCTTTAGTATGGGATTTATATTGAGAACCTCAGTAAGTAGAGAGTTGATAACGTATGTTTTGCTTTGCGAACCTAACTAATGGATTGGGGATGAATTGATGAAGTGTTTGTTGGATCGAGAGAAACGATAGAGGGGGGTGAATATCGTAAGTCGTTTTCGGATTAAAAATACGAGCATACACAGCGGAAAATTAAATCACAACTCAAGGACGCAAGCAGTTTTACTTGGTTCGGAGTCGCGGTCGGCTCCTACTCCAAGGCCCACGGTCGTTAACCGTTTACTGCGGGTAATTCTATATGTGCGCAAAACCAGTTTACAAAAGGTATTACAGAAAAAGTACAGTAAACTAAAAGTAGCTCTTCGTTACCGACGTCCGGTGTAGATTGTATTCTCTGCGCAGAGGGACGTCGTCGGCGCTTGTATCTCGAGTCGGGAGGTTTCCGGAGCAGAGCGCGGGAGTAGAAGAGCGTGAATGCGTTGGAAGAATTGTTTGTTCAGAAGCCTGGGCGTTGGGTGCTATTTATAGCACTTCGGGGCGCCCTGGACGTCGGGGCGCCCCCCCACGTGTCACACGATCCGAGCTTGTCTCGGTCAGCCTCTATCCCACTCGAATAGGGCTGATGTTTGACACTGGGGTCGCCCAGGACGCTGGGGGCGCCCCGGTTGACTCCTTCAGCGGGCTTCTCGGCTGGATAATGTTTATCCTCTTCGCTGGCTGAAGTGCGGGGCGCCCTGAGCACTGGGGGCGCCCGGGAGCACGGGGGCGCCCCGCCCAGTAAGCTCCCGAACCACTTCATTGCTTAACTTGTTTGTACTGGCCTTGGGGGCGCCCGGGACACTGGGGGCGCCCTGCTCAGCTACTTGCTTCTCTCCTTTGGGCATTCTGAGCTGCAGACACACGTTCCTTCGGTCCTGCATCTAGGGTTAGTCCAAAATAATATAAAACAATAAGGTATTAAGTTTATACAGCCTTAGCTGTCTTGTTTCTGACTTTGGGTCTCCAAAATGGAACCCTAGGTCGAACCGACGCCTACTGTTCCCTCCACGGGGAACACGTCCTCACCTACTCCTCTCAGGAGAATTTACCTGTTGCCAACCGGCTCCTCCGGTTGGGCTTTTACCTAGCAGTCCTTTGCCAGGTCTTGGATACCAAGCTGTTCTTCGCCTGGTGCCTAGCAGTCCTTCGCTAGGTCTTTGAATCCTGGCAGTCCTTCGCCAGGTGCCTAGCAGTCCTTCGCCAGGTGCCTAGCTGTCCGTCGCTAGGGCTTTGTATCCTGGCAGTCCTTCTCCAGGCGCCTAGCAGTCCTTCGTTAGTGCTTTGTATCCTGGCAGTCCTTCGCCTGGTGCCTAGCAGTCCTTCGCTAGGACTTTTCCTGCACACTTGAGTAACATGTTAGATAACAAATAAACTTAACTTTGAATCCTTTGTCAATATCAAAACAAGGTTCTATATGGTGCTTCCTGCACCAACAATCTCCCCTTTTTGATTTATGGCAACACAATTCAAAGTTAAGTTAAAAACGTATAACAGTTAAGAACATAAGGTAAACAATGAAGTATAACTGTTTATGAACAGAATAAATGTAGAGTTGAAAAAAAATTCTTTCATACTCCCCCTAAAACCCTGAATACTTGTGTTATAAAACACTTAACTTTGACTTTTCCTCCCCCTTTGACATATATCAAAAATATACATGAGCGAGCAAGGTTTCTAATAGGGAGTTTTACTAAAATAAATTCAAGTCATGGATTTAACAATTTCCTAAAAACATAGTTGTCAAGAAAAACTTTAATTAATGTATTTCATAAAAAAATTTTAAAAATGATGTTCAAAGTAATGGATGTTTTGAACATGTATGAAGCTCCCCCTTAACGTGACAACTCTTCTCCTTATATTTTAGGATATTAAAAAACTTCAAAAACATAATTTTCAAGAAAAAACTTAACAGTAGCTTACTTAGCCAACATTTTGAAAATAACTTTCCTTTAAAAAATTTTAACTTTTGCACACGTAGAAAAATTTCCTTGAACCATATTTTGTGTATTTAAAACTAAGAAAATGTTTAAATTGGACAAGTTTTTGCCAAAACAAAGATTTGTTTACTAAGAAAACTTTACTTAGAAATATTTGCCCAAAAATTTCTAAAGATTTTGCTCAGACAAACTTTGTTTACTAAGGAAAAATCTACTTAGAAATATTTGCAAAATGATGCTCTTAGAAATTTTTGAAAGCACACTTAGAAATTCAACTTTGCTTTTTGAATAAGAGAAAGCTTTTGAAAAATATTTTGATTTTGAACAATTTGAGCTTTTTCTCTCCTTAGCTGTTTATTAATAAAGAAATATATTTTGAAAGAAGTCTTAAGATAAACAAAATTATGTATCAGAGCCTATGAGTTTTGAAAATATAAAAATACTTAGTATAACTCTTGAAAACCTAGCAAAAAGGCTTAAATTGCACCAACAAAACTCCACTTTGAAAGGTATTATGCAATTTTGAAAAAAGATTTTGTATTTATAGGCAAATTTTTAGAAAATTTACGTACTTAGAATACTATTGCCTTAGAGAAGTATTAGTACTTTTTGAAAACATTATATTTTGAAAAAATAGAAGTACTTTTGAAAGATATTATGCAATTTTTGAAAAATATGCAAGTACTTTTGAAAAGAAACAGATTGAGCCTTTTTGGAAAGTCTAAGTACTGTTTTTGAAAACTATTAGACTTTGAAAAATATAAATAATTTTTAAAAAGTATTATGCATTTTGAAAACATAATATTTTACTTGACTATGTTTCTTTTCCAGTCTGACACAATCCTAGGAAACCTTGTTGACTACAAGGACATTTTCCTAAGTGTTCTGGAAATTTTTCCAACCCAAGTAAATATTATTTCAAAAATAATTTCATAAGCCATAAGAATTTTGAAAAATAAAATAATAGTATTTTGGAACAAAAATTATTTAAGTTTTCAAAAGGATTTTAAACTTACAGTGCATGAAAATATATAATTTTGAAAAAATGTTCAATAATTCTTTTAATTTAATCTCCCCCTAAGCTTGACCCAGTCCTAGGACGCTTGTTGACTACAAGCGATCTTCCTCTGAGTTTTAGGGTTTGATTTAAATTATAAGAATTATCTAATAACTTCAAAACAAATAATTACCAAAAAAATATTTCAGAAATTCTTCTTTTGACTCAAACTCCCCCTAAATTTGACACATCCTAGGAGTCCTTGTAGATCATGAAGTGGACCTTCCTCTGTGTCTTTAAGGTTTATTAAAATCAAAAGAATAATTTTGAATAACCTTCTGAGTATGATAACTTTTAAGGAGATAAATTTTTGAAAACACAACTTGGAATGATAGCACATTTTTCGAAAATCATGATGTTAATTTTTCAAAGAGATAGTAATATACGAGGGTTTTTGAGTCAACTTTTGAAAACCTTATTTTGAGATGATAATAAGTTTTAGAGCATAAGGTTTTTGAAAAAATCTGAATTTTTCGAAAAAGATTAAGAAGAACTCCCCCTGTATCCGACACAGTCTGACTTTTATCTAAGTTCCTTAAGGGATATCAGTGTTGACCAGGTTTGACTATGTGGACTAGGGTTGACTATTTTGACCAAGTTAATGACTAAATCAGAACAAGCCCTAGATTCTATTTATTGTGATATTTGACATTAAAAAAAATGTTAGGAATGAAAAAGTAGGGTACAGTACAATAAATTAAAAATTAGAGGTAAGTTTGAATAACTTTTGCAATCTTTTTTATTTAAAGGATAGTGAATCATGCTTTTAGGTCCTAGATGTCTCACCCAGTTCTACGTGGTCAAACATGTTAACCTTATGGGTTGTGTGAGACAAATATTTAATTTTTAAAAAAATGGTTAATTTTGAAACATTAAACCTTAGTTTAAAAGTTAAAATGATTTTTGAAGATTTTGAAATTAATTAGAATTTTAACTTTGAATTTTAAAAATTGTTAAGTTGAATTTTAAAAATAATTGATTGAAAATAATTAAGTTGAATTTGAGAATAATTAATTGAAAATAATTAAGTTGAATTTTGAGAATAATTAATTGAAAATAATTAAGTTGAATTTGATAATAATTAATTGAGAATAATTAAGTTGAATTTGATTTGTACGGTTGATTGGATTGGACTAAACTTTTAGGTCCTGAGCATCTCACCCATTTCTAAGTGACAAAACAAGGTATTCTTATCTGTTTTGTGAAATGCTTTAAATTTTATCTTTGAATTTAAATTAAAGGCTATGATTTGATTGAAGCTTGTGTTAGATTCAAGTTTAACAAACGACAATTTGAAAGTAAGTTTTGATAATTGACTTCCAGGTCTTGGCGAGGCACAGAGGCCTTCTTTGGCCGTAGCCTTATTGGATCAACAACTCTTTCCTAGACAAAGCCTTTTAAAGAAAGATCATTTTCAAATTATTTTCTGAGAAACTTTGGTCTAACTAGTTTAGGATTCGGAGAGGTAACTTCGGCTAGTTTCACCGGATTAAAAAGACCAAATAGGGTACTCCTTACCCTACTTGACTCCTTAGTCAGGCTTCCCTAACGTACTATCATCAAACCTTGTCCTAATACTAGGTTGTTCAAGTTTCAATTTAATCAGGTCCTTAATCTAACCAATCCTAAATCTAAGAAGAAAAAAAATTAAGATTGCAAAGGAAAATAAACAAGCAAACAAGGAAAAATTATCTAAGTCACATCATAATTGAAATAATACTCGGAGTTTTTAACGTCAGCAAGGTTGGGAATTAAGTTTTCTAACATATTAGCCTTAACTAATTTATATAAATTAATTACGTTCTTTGAGGTAAATATTAGATTTTTAAATATTGTAAATTTACCTTTTGATTCCCGGTTGGGAATCTCCCCCTTGATACTTGCCGTCTTTCCTTTTTGTGTCTTTAGCATCTTGTAGTGATCACGAGCTGATCGGATCAGTTTGGTTCGATCTCCTCCATTGTCTTCTTCGTCAGATTCTGAGTCTGAGTTGGACTCAAATATTGGTTGAGGCCTCTTTTGCAGTTCTCTTGGAGTTTTCACTGCAATAAAAACTATACCTTCCTCGACCATTGCAATATCAGCTTGATTATTTAACCTTAATTCAGAAAACGATTCAAAATTAGTTACCGATTTTGTCTCAGAAAACTCGTTGTCCGATTCTTGTTCGATTTCGATGTCGGGTGTCGAGTCAATCTCAGCTACTTGTTCTTAAGCTTCTAAGATCTCAACATCGGAGCTCTCTGTTGATGCAGTCTGGCCCGGTTGTTGTTTTGGTGTTTGACAATGATTTAAGTTTGGTTGAGCGAATTTCGGTTAAAGTCCTGGTCGGGGACTGGGCATGAAACCCTGGTGAGTGAAGCCAGGTCCTAGCTTGTGAAGCTAGGTTGAAATCCCGGTGAGTGAAGCCGGGTCCTGGTGAGTGAAGCCAGGTGTTGGAAATCCCGGTGAGTGAAGTCGGGTCCTGGTGAGTGAAGCCAGGTGTTGGAAATCCCGGTGAGTGAAGCCGGGTCCTGGTGAGTGAAGCCAGGTGTGGAAAAGTCCTAACTCGGAAGGTTGGGTGAAAAGTCCTAGCTTGGAGGGCTAGGTGAAAAGTCCTAACTTGGAGGGTTAGGTGAAAAGTCCCAACTGGAGGGCTAGGTGAAAAGTTCTGGCTTGGAGGGTCAGGTGCCTAGCTTGGAGGGCTAGGTGAAAAGTCCTAGCTTGGAGGGCTAGGTGAAAAGTTCTAGCTTGGAGGGCTAGGTGAAAAGTCCTAACTTGGAGGGTTAGATGCAAATTCCCAACTTGGAGAGTTAGATTGAAAAATCCTTAGCTTGGAGGACTAAGGTGAATGAAATCCTAGCTTGGAAGGCTAGGTCTGCGTCCCTGGATCGGTCTGGTGACCGATCAGGGAGTTGACACGCTGCTCCTTCGTGGATCGGTCTGGTGACTGATCAGGGAGTGTGTGTTTCACTCACTGCACAGCTCCTGATCGATCTGGTGACTGATTAGGGAGCGAATAGTGAGTTGAGTTCCCTTGCTAATCAGGTCCAGAACGGTCCGGTAACCGATCAGAGACTTAGGATTTGATTAAAGAATCACTGTTCACTCAAGCCTGATTGGTCTGGTGACCGATCAGGCAGGAGCCTGATTGGTCTGGGGACCAATCAGGAGTGTGCAGAAACTGCTGGATCGGTCTGGTGACCGATCAGGCTCCTCCCTGATCGGTCTGGGGACCGATCAGGAGCAGAACTTTAATTCAAATACACTGTCAGAAGCTCTGATCGCGCTGTTTTCTCTGCCGATTCTCTGATACACTACTGATATATGTTGATATGAGTTGCTAAGCTTCTATTGGAGTGTGCAGGCTTTACAGGGATGATTCAAACATTGGAGGAGAGTCAATGGGAGGCTTTCCTTGGAGCAGGTTTGGCTGTTTCCTTGTTTCAGGTCTCAACGGCGTCTGAAGGCAGCTGGCAACTGACGGAGGCTCAGCTGGAGAGGGTCTTTAGTGGACTGAGTGCTCAGGGAGTCAGGGGGTCAGGCTGTGGCTTCAGTGGATGTTGATGGAGAGCCTGGTGATGGGAGCAGATGCTTAAGACGAGGCTGGAAGCAGAGGAGCAACAACGGGGAAAACAGACAGGAACTTGAGGAGTTTGGCTGGGTTGTGGGTTGTGCTCGCTGTTGCTTTGTGCTTGAGCGTTCTTGTTTCATCTTTGTGAGCTTCCCTTCTCGAGTGTCTCGTGTGCTTAATCTTGTATTCATCTACTGAGACAGCTTGTGGAGAGGTTACTCCACCGAGAAGGAGGCGCTTGATATCCGGTGTTCATCGGGGCTTGATCTGCCGACGATCAAGGGATCGTCCACCTTACGGGCACGCCAAGGAGTAGGGGCAAGTTATCCCCGAATCTTGTACATCTCCGTCTTAGCGTTTGTTTGGTTTGCGTTTCTTTCTCTGCTTAGTTTTTTGTTCTGCATTTGCTTCCGCTGTCTAACCTTGAAGTGCAGAAGTTTGGAAAGAGCAAGAATTTGTGTCAGACTAGATTCACCCCCCCCTCTCTAGCCATCTCGTCTGCAACAAGTGGTATCAGAGCTAGGGGCTCTGTACAAGCGGCTTAACATCCGAGAGCTTGCAACAACGATGGCTGGAAGAGAAGGAATGAGCACAAACCGACCTCCATTCTTTGACGGCACAGATTTTCCATATTGGAGGTCAAGGATGGAGTTCTACCTCAAAACCAACATGAGCATATGGTTCTCAGTGAAGGAGGGTTTCCCCCCTCCTAAGGATCATGAGGGAAATGAGCTTGTGGTTTCAAGTTGGTCGGCTGAGCAAGTCAAGAAGGGGGAAGCAAATGCCAAAGCTGTCGTGACCTTGCAATGTGGGATGACCAAAGAACAGCTAATCAAGGTTGGCCCCTTCACCTCTGCCAAAGATCTATGGAATAAACTTCTTGAGCTTCATGAAGGAACTCAAGACACCCGGACTGCCAAGAAGGATCTCCTTCACAGCCAACTCCAGAACTTGACAATGGGAGAAAATGAAACTGTAAGTATGCTTCATTGTCGATTCAAAGATGTATTGAATGACCTCCACTCCATCAATGAAAAGGTAGACAATAGAGACCTAGTGAGGTATGTACTCAAAGCCTTCCCTAGGAATACTTTGTGGTCATCCATGGTGGATGTCTACAAGGTGTCCAAGGATTTATCTTTTGTTAAGTTAGAAGATCTATTTTGTGAAATGGAACTACATGAGATCTCTAACAAAAGTTCAAAAGAGAAAGGTATTACTTTAGTGGCAGGTGACAACAAGTAGAAGAAGAAGGGGAAGAAGAAGGAGAAGGAAGTCTCTTCATCTTCATCCTCATCCGAGTCCGAGGAGGAGAGCAGCTGGTCTTCTTCCTCCGAGATGGCCAACTTTGTTAGAAGGATGATGAGGAAGAGCCGGCGCCTCAAGGGTAAAGGTAACCCAAGTGAAGTTAAATGTGATAAGTCTAATATTACTTGTTATGAGTGTAGCAAGAAAGGACATTACAAGGATGAATGTCCGAAGTTAAAGAAGAAGAATGATAAATCAAAGAAGAAAAGGAATGCCTTGAGGGCCACATGGGATGAATCGTCCTCTAGTTCATCCGAAGAAGAGAAGGAGGAGAAGTATACTCATCACCGTGCTCTCATGGCCATAGAGGATTCAAATGAAGAGGAGAGTGTAGATGAATCAAGCTCCTCAACCGCGCCTTCATCATCTTCGGATGATGAAGAGGTAATTTCTCCCGAGCTAGACAAATGCTATAGAGCTATCGCATGTTTAACCAAAATGCTTAAGAAATCTAAGGACAAAGTCAAAGCATTAAGGTTGGAGGTAAAAGAATTGAAACCCTCTAAGGTTGAGGACATTAATGATTTGCATGACAAATTCCTTGAGGATGAAAATAAGGAGTTGAAGAGCAAAGTTGAAAACCTCAAGAATATTCTTGAGAAGTTTTCAACTAGCTCTAAAACTCTAGATATGATACTAAATTCACAAAAAGCGGTTTACAACAAGGTTGGCTTAGGTTACCAACCTAAAGAATCAAGTTTCATGTCATTGATGTCTAGAACCCATTTTAGATCACAAAATAATTCTAGGGTTCAAAAGGTTAAAAAGAAAAAGACTAAGGCATGGGTGCCAAAGTCTTTGATTGAACGTTCTTTAGGTCCCAAAATTTGGGTACCTAAAACCTCTATCTTTAGAATTGTATAAGCATTATTTGAGGGGGAGCATCTATCAACATGGGAGGTTGATATTTGGTGCTCCAAACCCATGACCAACAAAAAAAAATTGTCATTCACATTATTGGTTATGGAATGTTCAAATTAAGTGCTTTGATCTTCATTGTCTTAGCCCTTATAACAATATGATCTCTTGGCTAGTGAGTTATGAAATCTCATTTGGGCAATAAGGAAACTTTTCATGCAATGAACAATAGTATCTTCATGTTTCAAAATAAATCTACAAGTGTTGGAAAAATTATGTATAGTGCATGAATGGTTTAGATCGACATATAACTTGCTTTTACCATGGATTGCTTATGATGATATATCTTAGGCTTAAGTTCTTCCTTAATGTGTTGGAGGTGAACATGATCAAGTATGCCATGATTTACTCTATGTGCTGTTATCATTAATCTATGGCATGCAAATTTGATTTCAATCATGAACTTGATAGAAATGTGGGACTATGAATTCTCCAATCCAATCTATGAACTATCAATAGAATGGAGAATTAGGATTCTAGACTTGGGATAAATCTAGATCTATGAGTTACCAAAATTGATTGAAGCAAACATGTTATGAATACACTTGGAACATAATTAATCATGCATAAGTGTAGTTTACGTTTGTGTTAAAGTTTTACTATGATCAATTTTGTATCCAAAACAAAAAGAAAAGTAACTAGCTCATCCTTGCCAAATAGCAATATGCATCTAGGGATTGTGTGCTATCCATGCTTATGATTTTGTAAGCTGTCCATGTTTATGAATTTTCTGGTTAAATGATTGTATGCATGCATGTTTTGGAAATCTGGTCATAGTTAGATACTAATTTGATACAAGTATGTTTTGAACAAACTTGATCATCCATTGACTTGATACAAATCTGTTTTGAAGTATCCAACTTAGATTTTAGGAACCTGATTATGCTTTGATACATCCATTGACTTGATACAAATCTGTTAAGAGAAACCCTTTAGGACAAATGGATCAAATCTGATTGTATAAGGGTTTGGGAAAGGTTAAGAGTTGAAACAAACCTATTTCTGAAACTGGTCAGTTTCAGAAAACATTCTGTGTCAAACCTGATCGGTCCACCGACCGATCAGGGATCTCATTGATCAGTCTAGTGACCGATCAGTCGTCGTTCTGATCGGTCTGGTGACCGATCAGACCAACTCTGATCAAAGAACTCCCAGATCGTTCCAAATTGATCCAAAACCTCCTCAAACCAATCTCCTTTCATTGAATTGTATCAGTTTGATGATCATACTCCTAACAAATCTGATACAAATCAATTACAATTGAAACATATTTGATCCTCCATTGGTACATTCCTGGTACTAAGGAAGTACAAATTTGTTCAAGTGGTACTTGAAACAAAACCTAAATACTGATTTGATACAAATCTATGTTGGAATGTTCAAATTCTTAAGAAATGGTTTGGTGAGTCATGACTCTTGTTCTTAATGTCGTGTTTCGAGAATTGTTTCTGAAATATCGAATATTAATAGAGTCTACTCCCCGGTTATGGAATGCAAATTGTTAATGCAGTCTGATCAGGAATGTATCAGAGGTTCAGAAATTTTTCTGAAATCTGATCGCTCCCCAGACTAATCAGATATCCTTCTGTATCACGTAATCAACAGACCTGGTTGGTTACGGAGACCAATCAGGACTATGTTTCAGATACAGTTGCATTCCTTACTCGTCCTATGAAGCATATACGTATTTGACCATGATATACTTCTGTATATGTCTTCACATGGAAGTCCAAGTGTTAATGCAGTCCGATCTTGAACGAATCAGAATTACAGAAATTTTTCTAAAAATTGATCGTTCATAGATAAATCAGAAATTTTTCTGTATCGATCATCAGTCTGATGGAACTGCGATAATTGTTGTCATATGATGCATATACATTGTTGCCATGATACATTTATGGTATATGCCTCTCATATGCAATTCCAGAATCATCCTTTGACTTACTTGTCATATGAAACATATACATGCTTGACCATAATATTATTCTGGATATGTTTTCATGTGCAATTCAAAACTTAACTTTGATTATTTTGGGTTTGGGGAGAGACCCGTGTTTGAGGGGGAGTTATGTTTAAAACTTAATAACCATACCCTTTCCGATGTTTGACAAAGGGGGAGAAAATGGCTGATTAAGTTTATGGTTATTATAGGGGGAGGATCATGATTCCCTTATGAGAATTGAACGGACTTCAATTGATTGATACCTAAACTTAAATCGGGTTGTCAAACAACAAAAAGGGGGAGATTGTTGATGCAATCTGGCCCGGTTGTTGTTTTGGTGTTTGACAATGATTTAAGTTTGGTTGAGCGAATTTCGGTTAAAGTCCTGGTCGGGGACTGGGCATGAAACCCTGGTGAGTGAAGCCAGGTCCTAGCTTGTGAAGCTAGGTTGAAATCCCGGTGAGTGAAGCCGAGTCATGGTGAGTGAAGCCAGGTGTTGAAAATCCCGGTGAGTGAAGCCAGGTGTTGGAAATCCCGATGAGTGAAGCCGGGTCCTGGTGAGTGAAGCCAGGTGTGGAAAAGTCCTAACTCGGAAGGTTGGGTGAAAAGTCCTAGCTTGGAGGGCTAGGTGAAAAGTCCTAACTTGGAGGGTTAGGTGAAAAGTCCCAACTGGAGGGCTAGGTGAAAAGTCCTGGCTTGGAGGGTCAGGTGCCTAGCTTGGAGGGCTAGGTTGGATGAGGGTCTAACTCGGAGGGGTTGGGTGAAAAGTCCTAGCTTGGAGGGCTAGGTGAAAAGTCCTAGCTTGGAGGGCTAGGTGAAAAGTCCTAACTTAGAGGGTTAGGTACAAATTCCCAACTTGGAAAGTTAGATTGAAAAATCCTTAGCTTGGAGGACTGAGGTGAATGAAATCCTAGCTTGGAAGGCTAATCCTAGCTTGGAAGGCTAGGTCTGCGTCCCTGGATCGGTCTGGTGACCGATCAGGGAGTTGACACGCTGCTCCTTCGTGGATCGGTCTGGTGACCGATCTAGCGATGTCTGATCGGTCTGGTGACCGATCAGGGAGTGTGTGTTTCACTCAATGCACAGCTCCTGATCGATCTGGTGACTGATTAGGGAGCGAATAGTGAGTTGAGTTCCCTTGCTAATCAGGTCCAGAACGGTCCGGTGACCGATCAGAGACTTAGGATTTGATTAAAGAATCACTGTTCACTCAAGCCTGATTGGTCTGGTGACCGATCAGGCAGGAGCCTGATTGGTCTGGGGACCAATCAGGAGTGTGCAGAAATTGCTGGATCGGTCTGGTGACCGATCAGGCTCCTCCCTGATCGGTCTGGGGACCGATCAGGAGCAGAACTTTAATTCAAATACACTGTCAGAAGCTCTGATCGCGCTGTTTTCTCTGCCGATTCTCTGATACACTACTGATATATGTTGATATGAGTTGCTAAGCTTCTATTGGAGTGTGTAGGCTTTACAGGGATGATTTAAACATTGGAGGAGAGTCAATGGGAGGCTTTCCTTGGAGCAGGTTTGGTTGTTTCCTTGTTTCAGGTCTCAACGGCGTCTGAAGGCAGCTGGCAACTGACGGAGGCTCAGCTGGAGAGGGTCTTCAGTGGACTGAGTGCTCAGGAAGTCAGGGGGTCAGGCTGTGGCTTCAGTGGATGCTGATAGAGAGCCTGGTGATGGGAGCAGATGCTTAAGACGAGGCTGGAAGCAGAGGAGCAACAACGGGGAAAACAGACAGGAACTTGAGGAGTTTGGCTGGGCTGTGGGTTGTGCTCGCTGTTGCTTTGTGCTTGAGCGTTCTTGTTTCATCTTTGTGAGCTTCCCTTCTCGAGTGTCTCGTGTGCTTAATCTTGTATTCATCTACTGAGACAGCTTGTGGAGAGGTTACTCCACCGAGAAGGAGGCGCTTGATATCCGGTGTTCACCGGGGCTTGATCTGTCGACGATCAAGGGATCGCCCACCTTACGGGCACGCCAAGGAGTAAGGGCAAGTTATCCCCGAACCTTGTACATCTCCGTCTTAGCGTTTGTTTGGTTTGCGTTTCTTTCTCTGCTTAGTTTTTTGTTCTGCATTTGCTTCCGCTGTCTAACCTTGAAGTGCAGAAGTTTGGAAAGAGCAAGAATTTGTGTCCGACTAGATTCACCCCCCCCTCTCTAGCCATCTCGTCTCCAACACTCTCTTCGTGTAGATTAATCAGTTTTTCCCAAATCTCTTTTGCACATTCGAATGGTCCAATCTGCTTGAATACTTCTTTTGTTAGGCCGCATTGTAAGATTGCAGTCACCTTTGCATCTGTCTCGATCATGTTGAGTGTTGGTTCATCCAATTTGTCCCAGGCAAGTGCTATCCCATCTTCTGTAGGTACTGAAAATCCTGTTTGGATCATCATCCATAAATCCATATGGACCTTCAGATGGAACTCTATTTGACTTCTCCAATAATTGAAGTTTTCTCCGGAGAATAACGGTGGACGGGCACTATTCCACTCTTGGTTGGCCATTTAGTTTAAACCTCATACACAAGAGAAACAACAGAAATGTACCAAGACTTGGTCTTGAATTAGTAGTGCGGGAGAAGGGAAAAAAATAGCCCAAAATAAATGTTACACGAATTTCGTGATAGAATAATAATAAAATAATAAAAACAATTTATGACAAATTTTTGAAAAATGTTGATTTTGTCAATTCTGAAAAGAAATAAGAATACAACGTTGAAAATTTTGCTCGAATTAAGGTAACACGAATTTCGAAAAAAATATTAAAATAATAAAAAAAAATTTATGTCAAATTTTCAAAAATTGATCGTTTTATCAATTCTAACTTATGGTGAAAAATTAAAAATTCAAAATTGAATAAGGCGGAAGCTCCCAAATTGAAAATTCTAACTTATTTATTTGAAAATAAAAGGCGGAAAAAATCGAGTGGTGTTGATTAACAAAAAAAAGAAAAAATATGAAAAAAAATTCGTAAATCCGAAAAACTCCCAAATTGGTGGTTGCACCAAATTTGAGCTTCCCCGCTCTGATACCATTTGTTGGATCGAGAGAAACGATAGAGGGGGGGTGAATATCGTAAGTCATTTTCGGATTAAAAATACGAGCATACGCAGCGGAAAATTAAATCACAACTCAAGGACGCAAGCAGTTTTACTTGGTTCAGAGTCGCGGTCGGCTCCTACTCCAAGGCCCACGGTCGTTGACCGTTTACTGCGGTCAATTCTATATGTGCGCAAAACCAGTTTAAAAAGGTATTACAGAAACAGTGCAGTAAACTAAAAGTAGCTCTTCGTTACCGACGTCCGGTGTAGATTGTATTCTCTGCGCAGAGGGACGTCGTCGGCGCTTGTATCTCGAGTCGGGAGGTTTCCGGAGCAGAGCGCGGGAGTAGAAGAGCGTGAATGCGTTGGAAGAATTGATTGTTCAGAAGCCTGGGCGTTGGGTGCTATTTATAGCACTTCGGGGCGCCCTGGACGTCGGGAGCGCCCCCCCCCCCACGTGTCACACACGATCCGAGCTTGTCTCGGTCAGCCTCTATCCCACTCGAATAGGGCTGAGGTTTGACACTGGGGGCGCCCCGGTTGACTCCTTCAGCGGGCTTCTCGGCTGGATAATGTTTATCCTCTTCGCTGGCTGAAGTGCGGGGCGCCCTGAGCACTGGGGGCGCCCGGGAGCACGGGGGCGCCCCGCCCAGTAAGCTCCCGAACCACTTCATTGCTTAACTTGTTTGTACTGGCCTTGGGGGCGCCCTGCTCAGCTACTTGCCTCTCTCCTTTGGGCATTCTGAGCTGCAGACACACGTTCCTTCGGTCTGCATCCAAGGATAGTCCAAAACAATATAAAACAATAAGGTATAAAGTTTATACAGCCTTAGCTGTCTTGGTTCTGACTTTGGGTCTCCAAAATGGAACCCTAGGTCGAACCGACGCCTACTGTTCCCTCCACGGGGAACGCGTCCTCACCTACTCCTCTCAGGAGAATTTACTTGTTGCCAACCGGCTCCTTCGGTTGGGCTTTTGCCTAGCAGTCCTTCGCCAGGTCTTGGATATCAAGTTGTCCTTCGTCTGGTGCCTAGCAGTTTTTCGCTAGGTCTTTGGATCGTGGCAGTCCTTCGTCAGGTGCCTAGCAGTCCTTCGCTAGGGCTTTGGATCCTGGCAGTTCTTCGCCAGGCGCCTAGCAGTCCTTCGCTAGGGCTTTGTATCCTGGCAGTCCTTCGCCAGGTGCCTAGCAGTCCTTCGCTAGGACTTTTCCTGCACACTTGAGTAACATGTTAGATAACAAATAAACTTAACTTTGAATCCTTTGTCAATATCAAAACAAGGTTCGATATGGTGCTTCCTGCACCAACAGTGTTGTGAAACTGTAGGTTTCAAATTTGGATGTAATTGGTTTCGGTTACGGATCGATTTGTGTTTGGTAATGCAGTTTATTGCCGCAAGTTGATTCGGGATGATTCCGTTATGAAATGTTTATCTGGTATGGTGATTTTGATTAGTTTTGGTTTTGTTGTTGGGAGATTGTCGTGAATCATTTATAAGTTGTAATTGTGTTTAACATTGATACCATATGAAATGGAGTTGTATAGAGTTTGATCCTTGATGTTGTATTGGTTTAGAACCCTGTTTTAAATAGTTTGATCTTGTTGGGTAGTTTCGCGGTGCTATTTTGGCGAAGACCTATATTGACCGGTGTGAATTGGAATTCTTGTCGTAAGTTTCCTATGTGGCAGATCTGTGATAAGGAAGTAGTTTGTTGTTTCGGGAAGGTTTCACTAGGTTTGTTGTGGTAAACATGTGTTGATGTGAATTTGATTTTTGGAAGAATTGAGTTTGGTTAATGATGGACCCGAACTAGGTGTCACGAATGTGTGTCTCAAAATTTAGATATGTGTAAAGCTGGAAACCCTTTTTGCTAATAAAGAATAAAATGTAATAAAGGGGCCACAGGTCGTATTTTTCCTAGGGCTAGTTATGGTTGTTTGATTCAAGCTCGAGTTTATGTGTCGTTGATAATTTTGGGTTTTAAAATAAAATTTGGGTTTAGTTTGCAATTCAGAAATGAAAAAGTAAAGAAAATAAAGGAAACTAAACTAATAAACGAAACAAGTGATGGCAATTAATAACTCAACCAATGGGAAACCTAATCAACCAAGGCAACTTAACCCAATTTTTGAAAACAATTTTGATATCGAAAGCAAACCAAATGCTAAGCAAGGTGAGTCAAAACAATAGCTGAATTTTCGATTGAAACTAATGCAAGAACTTCAACCTAATTGCAACAATAAAACTTGATACTAATACCGAAATTAAAATTTAAATGCAGTAACAAACTAGACCCGAAACAAACTAATTTCAAACTCAATGGCACACTAGAAACTGCCTTTAACTTGGTACCACTTAATGCCAAAGCTTCTCTTGATACAAAGTGCAGAAATTGTAACACACTTGATACAACTTGCGAGAATTTGAAAGCTGATGTGCCGAGAGGATTAAAACTTGCAAAAACAATGAACTGACAATTCAGAAGGGGAACTAAGTAATTCAGCTTAGAAAGGCAAGCTATCAGTGAATTGATACTCAGAATCGAAGGAAGAAATTCAGCATCCAAATACAGATCAATTCAGAAACAACTTGAAGCAGAAATGAATGCTGAAATGCAGAACAAGAGTGCAGAAATTCCGCAACAGATAAAATGCAAAAACAAACAAAACAAATGCAGATTCAAGGGCAAAAATCTAATGTTTCAGAAAAGATTTCGAAGAACTAATATTCATTCATGCACAATTCAGAAACCTGTCAACCAATACTTGCAGAAATAAAACTGAATCAGCAGAAATGGAATCTGATACGCATAAACTGAAACCTACTGCAGAAATGTTTATCAATTGCTATGGAAATAAAACTACTGCAATGTGAATTCAGAAGAAAAACTAGAACTCGCTCGACACAAACTTAAGGAACTAAAGACAAGAACTAATTTGCAGAAACAGGACTGATACGTAGGGAATTCAGCTGATACGCAGAAATTAAACTATGAAGTAAACTGAAATTGAGAACAATTGTTCACTAAACAAGCATCTAGCTAATACGAAGGCAGAATTGAAAAGCCATTAACTGAAGGAACAAATCAGAAAACTAAGCTTAACTAATCCAAAATTCAGAAACTGAAAATAAATTGTAGAAATCGAAATTACAGCAAAAGACAGAAATGTATAAAGAAAACTATCATCAACCCCTTCTCTTAGCTCAAGAACTCCTTGCCGTCACACAAGGGTGAGCCTCGAACCCGTAAGCTCACCAAATCGCTGGGAAAACTGTCTCTGCGAATCAAATCAAGCTCAAACTCTGCTCAATCTGAAAACCCATTCGATCTCCTCAATCCAGCTGTGTCCTATTGCGCTGATGGCTTGGGGATGATCCGAGCACTCCAGGGAACCCCTCTAGATAGCTCAGATGGAAGAAAGTGGTGCACAACTGAGACCGAAGACAGCAAATGGCAGAACTGAGGAAACCTCACTCAGCCCTGTTCTTGGGCAAAATTTGAGCTGGAAACTTCACGGAAACACCTTGCCGACGATCTAGAACTTGCTCTAAGATCGGAATTGATGTGGTCACGCCTTCAATTGAAGAAAATTGCTGAAGAAACGGTGAAGGAAGAAACGAAGACTGAGCTGCGGCGAAGACGCGACAAGCTGCGACCTGGGCAGATTTTGATTTAAATACATAGCAATGGATGACCCAGATTTTCCTAACTTCATCCAACGGTTGGATCTCATCCGATCTGAACCAAAATTTGATGATGTTGATCAAGGGTCAGGATCTGCCTCCCAGTAGCTCGGATCCTCTAGATTTGCAACAGATGGCTCAGATCAACCTGATCTTTGAATGGACGATCTAGATCCCTCTGATCTTGATCCAACGGCTGAATGTGTTGGTGCAAGTTGCATCAATGATGTTCCTCTTTAAGTGTTTTAATGTTTGACAATTCACTTAAGTCAGTGATATATTGAACAGACAAAGGGGAGCAAAAGCGAAGTAAACTAAGCTGAAGAAAAGTCCTAGTTAATCTAGGCATCGAAACCCTAAGTCCCAGCGAAGGGCTGCTGGGCACCTAGCGAAGGGCTGCTAGGTATTAAAACCCCAAGTCCTAGCGAAGGGATGCTAGGCACCTAGCGAAGGGCTGCTAGGTATCGTAACCCTAAGACCTAACGAAGGGCTGCTAGGCACCTAGTGAATGACTACTAGGCATAGAAGACCTAGCGAAGGGCTGCTAGGCACCTAGCGAAGGGCTGCTAGGCATAGAAGACCTAGCGAAGGATTGCTAGGCACCAGGCGAAGGAGCGCTTGGTAACAAAGACCTAGCGAAGGGCTGCTAGGCACCTGGCGAAGGGCTGCTAGGGAATGAAGACCTGGCGAAGGACTGCTAGGCACCTAGCGAAGGATTGCTAGGTGATGAAGTCTTGGTCCAAGGGACTGAGCAACTTAGCTGAGCGATGACTAAGGATAGGAGTAGAGACGGGTCGGGGTTCGGGCGTCTCGAGATCCGGAGTAATCGGAGGCTAAGCAAAAGTCCATCCGAAGGACTGGGTGGCAACCGTCTCCTGAAAGGAGTAGGTGAAGGGCGAGTTCTCGGGGATAGGAACTCGTGCCGGTTCGACCTAGGGTTTCGTGCAAATCCGAAGTCTGAACCAAGTCCTTAAGCTTAATATTATATGCATATATGCTTTGTGTTTGTGTATCTTGCAGGTAACAAGAACCGGAGACAAAGCAAGCAGAAGAACTAGCCTTGCAGTGTTAATGCAGGGTGCCCCAGTGTTGGGGGCGCCCTCATGCACCAGGGCGCCCTCATGCACCAGGCCGCCCTGGTCAACACTATTTCGCTGCTGCAAGAACGAAGCACAGGATAAGCGCTCAAGAGGGCGCCCGGGATGTTCGGAGCGCCCTGGTCAATGATCTTATCACCTGCGACGAGGTAGGCGCAAGGATAAGGTTTGACCGAGTCTTCCGGGGCGCCCCCAGCGTCCAGGGCGCCCCCAGGAGGCCTATATAAGGGGCTTCGACCCCTCTGCTTCAAACACGACTTCCAAGTACTGTTCTGATCATTCCGACCGACGACAACGCGCTAGAAACGAGGCTCTACGACCGGGAGGCTCCAGGAGGAGGTGCGCGGCACTTCGGAGGTCCAGATTGGCCGAGCTTCATCCTTGTCTTGTTGGTTTGCATTTTGTTAATTACCGTACTTAATTTTTCTATATTATTGCGTGTAATTGTACACTGTAAGACGGGTTTTCTGCACCTCCGGAAATTCCGAAAAGGAGACCAATAGTGGACTCACGAGGAGTACATAGGCCTTGGACGTACTGACTCTGGGGGGTTGGGAACCAAGTAAATAATCCCGCTGTGTCCTTGTATTATTGTTTTCATCGTTCTGTTTGTTTTCCGCTGCTACTAACTCTGAATCTAGAACGAAGATCCGAAAGTTTCTCCGAAAGTTTTTAACGGTCGATATTCACCCCCCCCTCTATCGATGGCACCGGTCCTACAGAATGATCTCTGATTTGGATGAAACCTTCAGATCGTGATCCAAGTGCTTGATTAGCCTTAACCCCAGCTCGGATTCACCAGATCAATGGCGGATGGTCCAGATCTTCCCTTTTCTTGAATGGAGGGTCTAGAACATCTTGAGCTTGATCCAACGGTCAGATTACTTCTGATTTGGCTGAAATTCTCAGATCTTGATCTATGGTCATGATTGACTCTATCGTGAACTCGGATTGACCAGAAGTTGACCAATGGCTCAGATCCAACCGTTTTTGAATCGGACGACCCATATTAGTCGATGCTTGATCACTCGATCTGGGTCCACTTCTGACTCAAGTTTGACCCAGCCTGACCTAGGTCCATGATCATTCCAAGCCTGTAAAAGTAGATCAACAATTTAGTAGCAAAATAATTCAAATATATCTAGATTTACAATAAAGTCAAAAATAGATTAGATTCATAAAACCTAGGCTAAATTCAATATTAAGTAAGTGAAATATGGGTCAAACATGGATTTAAGAATCGAAAATGATCAATAAAATAACAATTATCAGTTAACTATATTTGAATTTAACCTAATTATGATAATTAGGTTAGGAAGTAGCGCGTGGTTACTTAAAATTTAATTAAATAGATGTTGTGGTTATGATTTATATTAATTTTTAGTTATGTATAGATCAGCCAAACTCAGCCTATCAGCCGCCAGGTTATCAGCCTCAGCAGATGGTCGAAGCAATAGTTATCAGCCTCAGTAGTCGGTTGGACTTCCAGCGGTAGTTCAAATGATTCAGTAGTAGCTTATTCAGACAATGTCGCCATCGGTTCCAAAGGTGGACTAGGTTTACGTTGTCACTAGAAAGGAGGCGCCGCAGCTTGATGGATTGGTTTCTCAGGATATTAAAGAGCTATGGGGTACCTGTTGGTGACAAGATGGCTAGAGAGGGGGGTGAATATAGCCAATCACTTTTTCTTCAAGAAGTTAGCAAGTTTCTGCACTCGAAGTTGTTAGTAGCACAGCGGAAGTATGGAAGACAGAATGTGCAGAAACTAAAACAGAAAACTAACTACCAAGATTAGCAAGATCGCTAACAAGGAGATTTTACAAGGTTCGGGGATAACTTGCCCCTACTCCTTGGCGTGCCCTTAAGGTGGGCGATCCCTTGATCGTCGGCAGATCAAGCCCCGGTTAACACCGGATAAATCAGCAACCTCCTTCTCGGTGGAGAAACCTCTCCACAGTGTGTTTCAAACAAGGATATAGTTTAAGCACAAAGAAACAACAAGAAGGATCTTACTCAAACACTTAGCAAGGACAAAAACACAACAAGCTTCCCTGAGCTCCACCCAGTGGCGATCTCACGCAAGAACCCTTCTTCGTGTCTTCCCACTGTCGGACTCCAAGCTTCTTGTTTTCTCCTTCAAGCGCTCAAATAATGGATGATTGCTTTTCGATCGCTTGCTCAGAATGATGGAAAACTTCTCAAACACAGCAAACAGTTGTGTAGAACTTAAGGCGGCAAGAACTCAAAACACAAGCTGTAGCTCTTTTGAACTCTGCTTCATCGAAGCTGTCTCCCGTTCCTTTTGTTTCTCCACTAAGCATCAAGTGACCTCATCTCCAGCAGCCTCTAGCTGCCTCACTGCCAACGCCAGCTACACTGAACCCTTACTGAACTTCCTGAGCTCCCTCAGCCAAGCTTCAGTCAGCGGCTTCAGTCCTGCAGCTCCAGCCGTTGCAACCTGAGATGAGAAATGGACAAACCTGCTCCAAGGAAAGCCTCCATTGACTTCTCCTTGAGTGTTTGAATCCTCCCCTATCACCTGCAGCTTAATCAGACTGTTAGAGCAGTATATCACACAGTAAATCAAGTATCAGAGGCAAACATCAGCGAATCGGATACGGTCAGACGCGATCAGAGCGTCTGACAGTGCAATTTGAATTAAAGTGATCGGTCACCCGACCGATCAGCGCGACTCCTGATCGGTCACCAGACCGATCAGGATAGGTTCAGACCGATCAGGCTCCGTCCTGATCGGTCCCCAACGCTCAATCAGAAATCGCGATTTCTTTGTGACTTCTCCTGGATCGATCACCGGACCGATCCCAGGTTGTGGATCGATCACCCGAACGATCCACCCCTTTCTTGGGCGATTTCTGAGCTTCGCAGTCCAGACCTCCTGATCGGTCATCAGACCGATCAGGCAGCCTCCTGATCGGTCACCAGACCGATCAGATCATGACCAGACCGATCAGGCTAGAGCCTGATCGATCATAGTGAGGAACCTGCGATGCTGGATCATTCTCCGGAACGATCTGCACAGTGACCCTGATCGGTCTCCGGACCGATCAGGTTCAGATCAGCAAGAGAACTCAACCTCAACTGTTCGCTCCCTGATCGGTCACCCGACCGATCAGGAGCCAAGCAGTAGGTGAAACACACACTCCCTGATCGGTCACCGGATCGATCAGGAGCAGTACAGTAGGTTCCCAACCTCACTGTGTGCTCCCTGATCGGTCACCAGACCGATCAGTCGTTGCTGGATCGGTCACCAGATCGATCCACAACAGGGCAGCGTGCCAGCTTCCCTGACCGATCACCAGACCGATCCAGGGACGTAAACTTAGCCCTCCAAGCTAAGTTCTCTTCCACCTTAGCCCTCCAAGCCAAGGATTTTTCACCTAACCCTCCAAGTTGGGAATTTGCACCTAACCCTCCAAGTTAGGACTTTTCACCTAGCCCTCCAAGCTAGGACTTTTCACCTAGCCCTCCAAGCTAGGACTTTTCACCCAACTCTTCCGGATTAGGACTTTCCAAACCTAGCCCTCCAAGCTAGGACCTGACCCTCCAAGCCAGGACTTTTTCACCTAATTCTCCAGGATGGGAATTTGCACCTAACCCTCCAAGTTAGGACTTTTCACCTAGCCCTCCAAGCTAGGATTTTCACCCAACCTTTCCGAATTAGGACTTTTCCAACACCTAGCCCTCCAAGCTAGGACTTTTCAACACCTAACCCTCCAGGTTAGGATTTTCCAGCACCTAGCCCTCCAGACTAGGATTTTCAACACCTAACCCTCCAGGTTAGGATTTTCCAACACCTAGCCCTCCAGACTAGGATTTTCCATACCATGCTGATCCCCGATCAGGACTTAATCATAATCAATAATCATCCACCTAAACTTAAATCGGTGTCAACACCAAAACAACAATCAGGGCCAGACTGCATCAACAATCTCCCCCTTTTTGTTGTTTGACAACCCGATCTAAGTTTAGGGATCTCAATCAATATTTTTCAACTTTAGAATCATAGGGGAATCCAGATCCTCCCCCTACAACATGATCATCCTAAACTTAACCAATCCACACTCTCCCCCTTTGTCGAACACCGAAAAGGGGCTAGAAGGGCTGTTAAGATTAAAACAAACTCCCCCTCAACCCTAGGGGTATCCCAAATCAACAAAGATGTGATAGGTTGTTGGATAACCATACGAACACATGTGAAAAAGATAGAGCAAGATATAGCAATCACATGCATCATATGAACACGAATTATCAACTCGCAAAGCATGCCATAACATGTATATGTATCAGGTAGACATGGCATTACAAGCATGAACATGGCAGTGTAGCAAACATGCAGATCATAGTCATATAAACAGCATGGCATCAACAATAGGCATACTATCATGAGATAAAAATATAATCATGGCAATATAGCACAATTTCAACTAGTAGTCATCATAGCATCAACAAACAGTAACATCCTAAGCAAGATAGAACAGACAAAAATCAAGATGTACACAGCCGGCAAAAACATCAAACACGAACACAGAGCGGTCAATCGTCAGCTGGATCATCGTCCGAATCATCAATGTAGACGATATCTCCTGGTGAAGGGCCACTGGGAGATGCACCATCAGGAAATGTATGATGATACCATTCTTCATACCATCTGTCCTGGAAGGAGTGCATCTCAGAGACATCAGAGGCTAAAGCATCGAGACGGTGATCAAAAGTCTGAAACTTTGAGCGGACCTCCTGTCGCCAGAGCTCAGAGATATGCAATTCGTGCTGCAGCATCCGCTCTAACTCCGCAATCTGCCATCGAAGGTCAGGAGCCCACTCATCATAATCATCTATATCAGCGGGCTGCTCCTGGGAATGGGCTGCTCCTGGAAACTCCCCCATGTGTCTCTGATTCTTCCAACGCAACCCTCGTGATCCGACAACAATACCAGACTGGGCCAGCATGCGACGATCAAGTCGGCAGTCCTGTCGCACCATAGGTACAGTACGACCCTGTGAGACATCGATCCTAGCGGATTGCAGCCAGGCAGTGATGATATGACCGAATGACATATAGATCGTCTGACCATACCTCAGACCATGAACAATAATGGAGAAATAGATGGACGGTGCTATGTCAAAATCTAACTGCAGATGCATCCCGTAAAGCATCAGGCAGTGGAATGGATGGATCTCATCAAGATGCTTTGACGTAGTTGGAAGAAGACAATTTGTGATAATCTTAAACAGAACATAATCAATGGGAGATAGATGGAGAGCAGGAAACGTGGGAAATGTATGGGTGTGTGCACCAGAACCCCGTGGCCTGGGGTGGCCTAGAAAATGCTCATAGATGGAGTCAGGAGTGACTCCAGTAAAGGGGACAGGAAGAGGGTCAGGAAGATATGGATAAAGCGAAAAATCATTCTCGGAGCGACGACAACCCAGAAACATAGTGAAGGACGATAGGGTAAAGTCAAGATCGACACCGGTGACACGGGTCCGCCACCCCGTGCCCTCCCCATTGGCCAGATTATTGTAGAATTCAGAGACCAAATCAACATTGATTGGCCTTTCTAAGAAAAGGATGTTTTGAAGCTCATAGTACTCAATGATTCCTCTCACCGTAGGACAATGTTCATAAACAAAAGTTTGGTCCACTGACCGACATGGCATTAGTTTGAAGTTGTGCCAATGAAATTCTAGGGCATAGAGAATGTTCTGAAATCTAGGATGCGGGGGAGATGGAGGCCTCGTAGGAGGTGTAGAAGACGAAGGGCCTTTGCCCTTAGAACTATCCTCCATAGGTTCCTTACCCTTGGAAGACTTTCTATAGGGGGTTGAATTGGTCATGACACAGAATTCAATTTATTTGATAAGATCGATCATACAAAACAAGAATTGATCATATAAGATGATACCCAATCAAAAGGTAGATAAAGTTGATCATAGACATAAGGTGAGAAAGTAGGGTCACGGGCAAAGGGTCACGGCACAACAGCAAGAACAAGAGCAAAACCAAATATGATTAGCTTCCCAACACATAGTTCATGAGCTTTTTGAAAAGAAAAACGAAGCCAAACATTTACTTTGGTGCCATTGAAGAGATTCTTGAAGTTTTGAGGGGAAGAAAACGTGCGCAGGAAAAGACTCCCAGCGCAAGAACTGGTCGCAAGGTTGTTCCGCGAGAGAGAGACGTCACGGGACTCGGAAGATCTTCTCAGAGCCACCAGAGCACACTCACAAGAGGAAGGGGAAGGCACTGAGGAGATTTCGCACGAAGCAAAGGATGCGCGAGTGGGAGGTTTTCGGCGCTAGGTTCGGCCGATAAGAGGTTTTCGCGAAGTTAATCGGTTGGTGGATCGGTCCACCAACCAGAATTTAATGCATCTGAACGGATCACCGTTCGATCTGATCGCACTCAGACCGATCAGGATACAGCCTGATCGGACTGAGCGGATCCTGATCGGTCGGGTGACCGATCAGACGCGCTCCTGATCGGTCGGTTGACCGATCAGGACACGAACAGTAGGGTCTGGAGGAAAACTGCTGGGCTCCCTGATCGGTCTGTGGACCGATCACCATAGGGTGCCAGATCGGTCCAGGGACCGATCCAGGCTAGCTCAGTACACTTAGTCAAATTCCGGAAGATCACGGCTTGCCTCGCTGATCGGTCTGTGGACCGAACACCACAGAAGAAGCCAGATCGGTCCAGGGACCGATCAGCCCTATGCCTGATCGGTCCGGTGACCGATCAGGGTTCCTGGTATTCCCTGATACGAACTGAAATGTTCAGTTTCAGAATTTCTGAAACTTTCCAACGAGATCTGATGAACTTTATCGAACTTGGACATGATTTCCTGACTAAAATTGATCCCTTAACAAGAATCAAAGGTCCTTATAGGTTCAACAATCACTTTGACCCATACAAATGGAGTCAAACTCAATCAACAATCAATCAAGCAAATTCAATCAAGTTTGAGTCAAATCCAATGTTCCAATCAAGTTTCCTTGATTGGAATGTCCAAGTATGATCAAGGAGCCATATACACATATGTTATGCAATGGTTTTCCCCATACTTGGTCACCACCGTGATTATTATCTCGTCAACTTAATTTCTCAAGGGATGCATTGACATTTTGAGAAATTGAGTTGATCCTAACATCTCACCCCATATCTAGCAAACACAAACGTTTTGGTAAACCTTATAGTTTGTGTGAGATGTTCCCAAGGTTACCCAATTGTTCCCCAACAAATTGAAATAATCATAGAGGGTTTGAATGCAATTCGAAAATCATGAAGCGCGACACATTCCCAATTCCCGTCTTAGGAAACTAAATTCATTTTCGGGAAGTGGTTTAGTGAAAATGTCAGCTAGGTTTGACTTGGACTCTACATGAGAGAGTATGATGTTCCCCCTGGCTACATGATCCCTAATGAAGTGGTGTCTTACTTCAATAGTTTTGTCCTAGAATGATGGACTGGATTCTTGGTTAAGTTAATTGTGCTAATGTTATCACATAACACTTGCACACCCTTGTAACTCAATCCATAGTCCTCTAAGGTATGAATCATCCACAACAATTGCGATACACTCTCTCCATGGCGATATATTCTGCCTCGGTAGTGGAAAGAGCAACACAATGTTGCTTCCGACTCGACCAACTTACTAAGGACGAACCTAAGAATTGGCAGCCCCCACTAGTGCTTTTCCGGTCCAACTTACATCCAGCGTAGTCGGAATCCGTATAGCCAATCAAATCAAAAGATTCGGTACGGGGATACCAAAGACCTACACAATTGTGCCCTTGAGATATCTCAAAATTCGCTTAACAGCAATTAAATGAGAATCCTTGGCACAAACTTGATACCTAGCGCACATACCTACAGCAAATAGTATATCTGGTCGACTGGCTGTGAGGTATAGCAGACTACCTATCATGCTTCGATATTGAGTTAGATCAACGGGTTTACCACTCTCATCATTGTCTAATCTTGTGTTTGTAGCCATGGGAGTGGTTACCTCTTTTGATTCACTCATATTGAATTTTCGAAGCATTTCCTGTGTATACTTTGATTGGTGCACATGAATACCATCGCGAGTTTGCTTGATTTCAAGTCCAAGGAAGAAAGTCAACTCTCCCACTAGACTCATTTCAAACTCACTCTCCATGTGTCCAATGAACTCATTTAAATAGCCCTTATTGTTTGAGCCACAGATTATGTCATCGACATATACTTGGGCTACAAATATATCGTCACTATCTCTTCGTAGAAATAGTGTAGGGTCTATTTGGCCTCTAACGAAGCCCTTCTCAACTAGGAATGTTGACAACCGCTCATACCAAGCCCGGGGTGCTTGTTTAAGGCCATAAAGTGCCTTTTTGAGCTTGAACACGTGGTTTGGAAATTCGGTACTCTCAAATCCCGGAGGTTGTTCGACATAGACCTCTTCTTTAATCAAACCATTTAGAAAGGCCGATTTGACGTCCATTTGATATAATTTGAAACCACGATGTGCTGCAAATGCTAGCATCAATCGGATGGACTCTAATCGTGCCACAGGAGCATAAGTCTCATCATAATCAAGGCCTTCAACTTGACTGTAGCCCTTAGCTACCAAGCATGCCTTGTTTCTAATGATTTCTCCCTTATGGTTCAATTTGTTCTTGAAGACCCATTTGGTTCCAATAATGGAGGTCTTCTTGGGTCTAGGGACTAAGTCCCAAACTTAACTCCTCTCGAATTGACCTAGTTCATCTTGCATTGCAATGATCCAATCGGGATCATTTAATGCTTCATCAATTTTCCTAGGTTCAATTTCGGAAATTAGGGCAACTTCATTAGCCTCATTCCGGAAGAATGATCTAGTTCTAACCCCCTGATGGATGTCTCCAACAATTTGATCTTGGGGATGACTAGAGGCTAATCTAGTTTGCCTAGGAGTTGGTGGTGCTTCTTGAACAGGTTCACTAGACACAAGTTCAGCCTCAGGATCCGGCTGATCAGTGGGTTGTCTAGGTTCACCGTCATCAGACTCATCACCATCAACAACACTTGGAGTTTCATTCAAACT
The DNA here is from genome assembly GCA_024364735.1 of Boesenbergia rotunda. NCBI lineage: Eukaryota > Viridiplantae > Streptophyta > Magnoliopsida > Zingiberales > Zingiberaceae > Boesenbergia > Boesenbergia rotunda. Next base: position 700,462 of record JAGFNQ010001030.1, read on the forward strand.
TAGTCTCCTAAGTTCGAGTTGAACTCCTCCTACATTTTCTGATTGGTCACTTGAT
>JAGFNQ010001030.1:718028-888376 GCA_024364735.1 Boesenbergia rotunda
ATTCTCCGGAACGATCTGCACAGTGACCCTGATCGGTCCAGACCGATCAGGTTCAGATCAGCAAGAGAACTCAACCTCAACTGTTCGCTCCCTGATCGGGTCACCCCGACCGATCAGGAGCCAAGCAGTAGGTGAAACACACACTCCCTGATCGGTCACCGGATCGATCAGGAGCAGTACAGTAGGTTCCCAACCTCACTGTGTGCTCCCTGATCGGTCACCAGACCGATCAGTCGTTGCTGGATCGGTCACCAGATCGATCCATAACAGGGCAGCGTGCCAGCTTCCCTGATCGATCACCAGACCGATCCAGGGACGTAAAGTTAGCCCTCCAAGCTAAGTTCTCTTCCACCTTAGCCCTCCAAGCCAAGGATTTTTCACCTAACCCTCCAAGTTGGGAATTTGCACCTAACCCTCCAAGTTAGGACTTTTCACCTAGCCCTCCAAGCTAGGACTTTTCACCTTGCCCTCCAAGCTAGGACTTTTCACCCAACTCTTCCAGATTAGGACTTTCCAAACCTAGCCCTCCAAGCTAGGACCTGACCCTCCAAGCCAGGACTTTTTCACCTAATTCTCCAGGATGGGAATTTGCACCTAACCCTCCAAGTTAGGACTTTTCACCTAGCCCTCCAAGCTAGGATTTTCACCCAACCTTTCCGAATTAGGACTTTTCCAACACCTAGCCCTCCAAGCTAGGACTTTTCAACCTAACCCCAGTAGGATTTTCAACCTAGCCCTCCAGACTAGGATTTTCAACACCTAACCCTCCAGGTTAGGATTTTCCAACACCTAGCCCTCCAGACTAGGATTTTCCATACCATGTCTGATCCCCGATCAGGACTTAATCATAATCAATAATCATCCACCTAAACTTAAATCGGTGTCAACACCAAAACAACAATCAGGGCCAGACTGCATCAACAATCTCCCCCTTTTTGTTGTTTGACAACCCGATCTAAGTTTAGGGATCTCAATCAATATTTTTCAACTTTAGAATCATAGGGGAATCCAGATCCTCCCCTACAACATGATCATCCTAAACTTAACCAATCCACACTCTCCCCCTTTGTCGAACACCGAAAAGGGGCTAGAAGGGCTGTTAAGATTAAAACAAACTCCCCCTCAACCCTAGGGGTATCCCAAATCAACAAAGATGTGATAGGTTGTTGGATAACCATACGAACACATGTGAAAAAGATAGAGCAAGATATAGCAATCACATGCATCATATGAACACGAATTATCAACTCGCAAAGCATGCCATAACATGTATATGTATCAGGTAGACATGGCATTACAAGCATGAACATGGCAGTGTAGCAAACATGCAGATCATAGTCATATAAACAGCATGCATCAACAATAGGCATACTATCATGAGATAAAAACATAATCATGGCAATATAGCACAATTTCAAATAGTAGTCATCATAGCATCAACAAACAGTAACATCCTAAGCAAGATAGAACAGACAAAAGTCAGGATGTACACAGCCGTCAAAAACATCAAACACGAACACAGAGCGGTCAATCGTCAGCTGGATCATCGTCCGAATCATCAATGTAGACGATATCTCCTGGTGAAGGGCCACTGGGAGATGCACCATCAGGAAATGTATGATGATACCATTCTTCATACCATCTGTCCTGGAAGGAGTGCATCTCAGAGACATCAGAGGCTAAAGCATCGAGACGGTGATCAAAAGTCTGAAACTTTGAGCGGACCTCCTGTCGCCAGAGCTCAGAGATATGCAATTCGTGCTGCAGCATCCGCTCTAACTCCGCAATCTGCCATCGAAGGTCAGGAGCCCACTCATCATAATCATCTATATCAGCGGGCTGCTCCTGGGAATGGGCTGCTCCTGGAAACTCCCCCATGTGTCTCTGATTCTTCCAACGCAACCCTCGTGATCCGACAACAATACCAGACTGGGCTAGCATGCGTCGATCAAGTCGGCAGTCCTGTCGCACCATAGGTACAGTACGACCTTGTGAGACATCGATCCCAGCGGACTGCAGCCAGGCAGTGATGATATGACCGAATGACATATAGATTGTCTGACCATACCTCAGACCATGAACAATGATGGAGAAATAGATGGACGTAAAGCATCAGGCAGTGGAATGGATGGATCTCATCAAGATGCTTTGACGTAGTTGGAAGAAGACAATTTGTGATAATCTTAAACAGAACATAATCAATGGGAGATAGATGGAGAGCAGGAAACGTGGGAAATGTATGGGTGTGCGCACCAGAACCCGGTGGCCTAGAAAATGCTCATAGATGGAGTCAGGAGTGACTCCAGTAAAGGGGACAGGAAAAGGGTCAGGAAGATATGGATAAAGCGAAAAATCATTCTCGGAGCGACGACAACCCAGAAACATAGTGAAGGACGATAGGGTAAAGTCAAGATCGACACCGGTGACACGGGTCCGCCACCCCGTGCCCTCCCCATTAGCTAGATTATTATAGAATTCAGAGACCAAATCAACATTGATTGGCCTTTCTAAGAAAAGGATGTTTTGAAGCTCATAGTACTCAATGATTCCTCTCACCGTAGGACAATGTTCATAAACAAAAGTTTGGTCCACTGACCGACATGGCATTAGTTTGAAGTTGTGCCAATGAAATTCTAGGGCATAGAGAATGTTCTGAAATCTAGGATGCGGGGGAGATGGAGGCCTCGTAGGAGGTGTAGAAGACGAAGGGCCTTTGCCCTTAGAACTATCCTCCATAGGTTCCTTACCCTTGGAAGACTTTCTATAGGGGCTTGAATTGGTCAGGACACAGAATTCAATTTATTTGATAAGATCGATCATACAAAACAAGAATTGATCATATAAGATGATACCCAATCAAAAGGTAGATAAAGTTGATCATAGACATAAGGTGAGAAAGCAGGGTCACGGGCAAAGGGTCACGGCACAACAGCAAGAACAAGAGCAAAACCAAAATATGATTAGCTTCACAACACATAGTTCATGAGCTTTTTGAAAAGAAAAACGAAGCCAAACACTTACTTCGGTGCCATTGAAGAGATTCTTGAAGTTTTGAGGGGAAGAAAACGTGCGCAGGAAAAGACTCCCGGCGCAAGAACTGGTCGCAAGGTTGTTCCGCGAGAGAGAGACGTCACGGGACTCGGAAGATCTTCTCAGAGCCACCAGAGCACACTCGCAAGAGGAAGGGGAAGGCACTGAGGAGATTTCGCACGAAGCAAAGGATGCGCGAGTGGGAGGTTTTCGGCGCTAGGGTTCGGCCGATAAGAGGTTTTCGCGAAGTTAATCGGTTGGTGGATCGGTCCACCAACCAGAATTTAATGCATCTGAACGGATCACCGTTCGATCTGATCGCACTCAGACCGATCAGGCTACAGCCTGATCGGACTGAGCGGATCCTGATCGGTCGGGTGACCGATCAGACGCGCTCCTGATCGGTCGGTTGACCGATCAGGACACGAACAGTAGGGTCTGGAGGAAAACTGCTGGGCTCCCTGATCGGTCTGTGGACCGATCACCATAGGGTGCCAGATCGGTCCAGGGACCGATCCAGGCTAGCTCAGTACACTTAGTCAAATTCCGGAAGATCACGGCTTGCCTCGCTGATCGGTCTGTGGACCGAACACCACAGGAAGAAGCCAGATCGGTCCAGGGACCGATCAGCCCTATGCCTGATCGGTCCGGTGACCGATCAGGGTTCCTGGTATTCCCTGATACGAACTGAAATGTTCAGTTTCAGAATTTCTGAAACTTTCCAACGAGATCTGATGAACTTTATCGAACTTGGACATGATTTCCTGACTAAAATTGATCCCTTAACAAGAATCAAAGGTCCTTATAGGTTCAACAATCACTTTGACCCATACAAATGGAGTCAAACTCAATCAACAATCAATCAAGCAAATTCAATCAAGTTTGAGTCAAATCCAATGTTCCAATCAAGTTTCCTTGATTGGAATGTCCAAGTATGATCAAGGAGCCATATACACATATGTTATGCAATGGTTTTCCCCATACTTGGTCACCACCGTGATTATTATCTCGTCAACTTAATTTCTCAAGGGATGCATTGACATTTTGAGAAATTGAGTTGATCCTAACATCTCACCCCATATCTAGCAAACACAAACGTTTTGGTAAACCTTATAGTTTGTGTGAGATGTTCCCAAGGTTACCCAATTGTTCCCCAACAAATTGAAATAATCATAGAGGGTTTGAATGCAATTCGAAAATCATGAAGCGCGACACATTCCCAATTCCCGTCTTAGGAAACTAAATTCATTTTCGGGAAGTGGTTTAGTGAAAATGTCAGCTAGGTTTGACTTGGACTCTACATGAGAGAGTATGATGTTCCCCCTGCTACATGATCCCTAATGAAGTGGTGTCTTACTTCAATATGTTTTGTCCTAGAATGATGGACTGGATTCTTGGTTAAGTTAATTGTGCTAATGTTATCACATAACACTTGCACACCCTTGTAACTCAATCCATAGTCCTCTAAGGTATGAATCATCCACAACAATTGCGATACACTCTCTCCCATGGCGATATATTCTGCCTCGGTAGTGGAAAGAGCAACACAATGTTGCTTCCGACTCGACCAACTTACTAAGGACGAACCTAAGAATTGGCAGCCCCCACTAGTGCTTTTCCGGTCCAACTTACATCCAGCGTAGTCGGAATCCGTATAGCCAATCAAATCAAAAGATTCGGTACGGGGATACCAAAGACCTACACCAATTGTGCCCTTGAGATATCTCAAAATTCGCTTAACAGCAATTAAATGAGAATCCTTGGCACAAACTTGATACCTAGCGCACATACCTACAGCAAATAGTATATCTGGTCGACTGGCTGTGAGGTATAGCAGACTACCTATCATGCTTCGATATTGAGTTAGATCAACGGGTTTACCACTCTCATCATTGTCTAATCTTGTGTTTGTAGCCATGGGAGTGGTTACCTCTTTTGATTCACTCATATTGAATTTTCGAAGCATTTCCTGTGTATACTTTGATTGGTGCACATGAATACCATCGCGAGTTTGCTTGATTTCAAGTCCAAGGAAGAAAGTCAACTCTCCCACTAGACTCATTTCAAACTCACTCTCCATGTGTCCAATGAACTCATTTAAATAGCCCTTATTGTTTGAGCCACAGATTATGTCATCGACATATACTTGGGCTACAAATATATCGTCACTATCTCTTCGTAGAAATAGTGTAGGGTCTATTTGGCCTCTAACGAAGCCCTTCTCAACTAGGAATGTTGACAACCGCTCATACCAAGCCCGGGTGCTTATTTAAGGCCATAAAGTACCTTTTTGAGCTTGAACACGTGGTTTGGAAATTCGGTACTCTCAAACCCCGGAGGTTGTTCGACATAGACCTCTTCTTTAATCAAACCATTTAGAAAGGCCGATTTGACGTCCATTTGATATAATTTAAAACCACGATGTACTGCAAATGCTAGCATCAATCGGATGGACTCTAATCGTGCCACAGGAGCATAAGTCTCATCATAATCAAGGCCTTCAACTTGACTGTAGCCCTTAGCTACCAAGCGTGCCTTGTTTCTAATGATTTCTCCCTTATGGTTCAATTTGTTCTTGAAGACCCATTTGGTTCCAATAATGGAGGTCTTCTTGGGTCTAGGGACTAAGTCCCAAACTTGACTCCTCTCGAATTGACCTAGTTCATCTTGCATTGCAATGATCCAATCGGGATCATTTAATGCTTCATCAATTTTCCTAGGTTCAATTTCGGAAATTAGGGCAACTTCATTAGCCTCATTCCGGAAGAATGATCTAGTTCTAACCCCCTGACGGATGTCTCCAACAATTTGATCTTGGGGATGACTAGAGGCTAATCTAGTTTGCCTAGGAGTTGGTGGTGCTTCTTGAACAGGTTCACTAGACACAAGTTCAGCCTCAGGATCCGGCTGATCAGTGGGTTGTCTAGGTTCACCGTCATCAGACTCATCACCATCAACAACACTTGGAGTTTCATTCAAACTTAGTCTCCTAAGTTCGAGTTGAACTCCTCCTACATTTTCTGATTGGTCACTTGATTTTGGAACTTCTTCAAAGACCACATCAGCAGACTCTTCAACTAATCTAGACTTCTTGTTGTAGACTCGGTAGGCTTTGCTAACGAGGGAGTACCCGACTAGTATCCCTTCATCAGCCTTTGCCGTGAACTTTCCAAGATGGTCCTTGGTGTTTAGGATGAATACCTTACAACCAAACACCCTAAGGTGTTTAACCGTAGGTGGTTTCCCAAACCAAAGTTCATGGGGAGTCTTTCCTAGAAACCTATGAATCAGGACTCTGTTTTGCACATAGCAAGCTGTATTTACAGCTTCGGCCCATAAGTAACTCGGGAGTGAGTACTCATTGAGCATGCTTCGTGCAGCCTCTTGAAGTACACGGTTCTTCCTCTCTACAACACCATTTTGTTGTGGTGTTCTAGGAGTAGAGAACTCATGCTTATAACCTCTATCTTGACAAAATTCTAAAAACCTTTGATTTTGAAATTCACCTCCATGATCACTTCTAATTGTCTTAATGGTTGATGATTTTTCATTTTCAACTCTTCTACAAAAAGAAATGAAAGTATCTAAGGTTTGGTCCTTATATTTCAAAAAGTAGGTCCATGTATATCTAGTGAAATCATCAATAATCACAAAGCAATACCTACTTCCATTCAATGATATGATAGTACTACAATCAAATAGATCCATGTGAAGTAAATCTAAAGCATTGGAAGTACTCACAGTGCTTTTACCTTTATGTGCAGATTTTGTTTGCTTACCCATTTGACATGCATCACAAAGTCTATCTTTCTCATACTTGATGCTTGGTAAGCCTCGGACTAGTCCCTTGTTGGCCAACTTCCGGATGTTCTTCATGTTCACATGTGCTAACCTCCGGTGCCAAAGGGTGGACTCTTCTTCTTTTGACATGAGACACTTAGCAAAAGCATTAGTAGCACTTTTAAATGAAACTTGATAAATATTGTCTACTCTTGCTCCTACTAGTACCGTGTCCAAGGTGTCATTTTGTCTAACTAGACATTGACTTGGTTGGAAGTCAATTGTGTAACCCGTGTCACACAATTGACTGACACTTAGGAGATTAAATTTCATCCCCTTGACTAGAAGGACATTTGAGATTCTAAGACATTCGGATATTTGAATGTCTCCTATTCCTATGACCTTAAGACTACCATTGTTACCAAATGATACATTACCTCTACTTTTCTTGTGAAGTGTGGTAAACAATGATCTATCCCCGGTCATGTGTTTGGAGCATCCACTATCAACGAACCAAGTTGATAGGTGCTCCCCCTCAATCATAACCTACACAATTCGAAAAATAGAAGTTTTAGGTACCCAAACCTTGGGACCTAAAGCATCAACTAAACATGACTTAGGCACCCATGCCTTGACAACTTTCTTTTGAGTTTTGGGTGTCCTAGATTGTCTCATGTCAGTCCTAGACATGAGAGACACAAATGAGGGTTCTTTAGGGCGGTAACCAATACCGGCCCTATTGTAGACTGCCCTTTGGGCATTTAGAATCATATCTAGGGTCTTAGAGCTAGTTGAGAACTTCCCAAGAATATTCTTGAGCTTCTCAACCTCACTCTTCAAAGATTGGTTTTCCTCTACTAACAAGTTATCATGCAAGTCATTTACTTCCTCCACCTTAGAGGATTTCAAATTTTCAATTTCATGTTTCAATGATTTGATTTCATCTTCTAGCAATTCGACATGCAAATCATCAATGTTATCATCTCTAGAAGCCTTCAATTGATCAATTTCTACTTGCAATGCCTTAACCTTATTCTTGGACTTTTTAAGCATACTGGTTAAACATGCAATTGCCCTATAACACTTTTCAAGCTCGGGAGAAGTTACCTCTTCATCATCCGAAGATGATGAAGCCGCGTTTGAGGAGCTCGAAGAATCATCACTGCTCTCCTCTCCAAGAGCCATGAGTGTCACTTGCCTTGTGCTCTTCTCCTCCTTTTCTTCATCGGATGAGCTAGAGGATGACTCATCCCAAGAGGCCTTCAAGGCTTTCTTCTTCTTCTTGAATTTCTCTTCTTTTCGTTTGGATTTCTCCTCCTTCTTCTTAAGCTTTGGACATTCATTCTTGAAATGCCCTTTCCTACCACACTCAAAGCAAGATGCATTATTCTTATCAAGTTTGGATTCACTAGTGTTACCTCTACTTTTGAAACGTCGATCCCTTCGCATCATCCTCCTCACAAAATTGGTCATTTCGGATGAAGAGGAGCTGCTACCATCTTCCTCGGAATTGGACTCGGATTCGGAAGAGGATGAAGATGATGAGACCTCCTTCTCCTTCTTCTTCTCCTTCTTCTTCTTGTTGGTTCGGTCCCCTGCAACTAAGGCAATCCCCTTCTCCTTGGGGCCTTTGTTAGCCATTTCATGCAACTCCATCTCACAAAATAAATCATCTAATTTTACAATAGATAAATCCTTGGATACTTTGTAGGCATCCACCATAGATGACCACAAAGCATTCCTTGGAAATGCTTTCAAAACATACCTCACAAGGTCGCGGTTCTCGACCTTTTCATCAATTGAATGAAGCCCATTGAGGACTTCCTTGAAACGACTATGAAGCTCACTTACCGACTCATTCTCCTTCATGGAGAGATTTTGAAGTTGGTTGAGGAACAAATCCCTCTTTGCGATTCTAGAGTCCCGGGTGCCTTCGTGAAGCTCAATGAGTTTGTTCCACAGGTCCTTGGCACTTGTGAAAGGACCAACTTTGATGAGTTGATCTTTGTTCATGCCACATTGTAGAGTGACAACCGCCTTCGCGTCGGCTTCACTCTTTCGTGTTTGTTCGGCAGTCCACCGTGAAGACTCGAGTTCTTTGCCTTCGTCATCCTTAGGAGGAATGAATCCCTCCTTCACCGCGAACCAAGTATGGATATCCATCTTCAAATAGTATTCCATCTTTGATCTCCAATACTGAAAGTCGGCGCCATCAAAGAATGGAGGTCGGGTGGTGGAGAAGCCTTCTCTCAAAGCCATCTTGTTGATAACTCTTGGATGTTAAGCCGTAAACAGAGCCCCAAGCTCTGATACCACTTGTTGGTGACGAGATGGCTAGAGAGGGGGGGTGAATATAGCCAATCACTTTTTCTTCGAGAAGTTAGCAAGTTTCTGCACTCGAAGTTGTTAGTAGCACAGCGGAAGTATGGAAGACAGAATGTGCAGAAACTAAAACAGAAAACTAACTACCAAGATTAGCAAGATCGCTAACAAGGAGATTTTACAAGGTTCGGGGATAACTTGCCCCTACTCCTTGGCGTGCCCTTAAGGTGGGCGATCCCTTGATCGTCGGCAGATCAAGCCCCGGTTAACACCGGATAAATCAGCAACCTCCTTCTCGGTGGAGAAACCTCTCCACAGTGTGTTTCAAACAAGGATATAGTTTAAGCACAAAGAAACAACAAGAAGGATCTTACTCAAACACTTAGCAAGGACAAAAACACAGCAAGCTTCCCTGAGCTCCACCCAGTGGCGATCTCACGCAAGAACCCTTCTTCGTGTCTTCCCACTGTCGGACTCCAAGCTTCTTGTTTTCTCCTTCAAGCGCTCAAGTAATGGATGATTGCTTTTCGATCGCTTGCTCAGAATGATGGAAACCTTTTTCGAACACAGCAAACAGTTGTGGAGAACTTAAGGCGGCAAGAACTCAAAACACAAGCTGTAGCTTTTTGAACTCTGCTTCATCGAAGCTGTCTCCCGTTCCTTTTGTTTCTCCACTAAGCATCAAGTGACCTCATCTCCAGCAGCCTCCAGCTGCCTCACTGCCAACGCCAGCTACACTGAACCCTTACTGAACTTCCTGAGCTCCCTCAGCCAAGCTTCAGTCAGCGGCTTCAGTCCTGCAGCTCCAGCCGTTGCAACCTGAGATGAGAAATGGACAAACCTGCTCCAAGGAAAGCCTCCATTGACTTCTCCTTGAGTGTTTGAATCCTCCCCTGTCACCTGCAGCTTAATCAGACTGTTAGAGCAGTATATCACACAGTAAATCAAGTATCAGAGGCAAACATCAGCGAATCGGATACGGTCAGACGCGATCAGAGCGTCTGACAGTGCAATTTGAATTAAAGTGATCGGTCACCCGACCGATCAGAGCGACTCCTGATCGGTCACCAGACCGATCAGGCTAGGTCCAGACCGATCAGGCTCCGTCCTGATCGGTCCCCAACGCTCAATCAGAAATCGTGATTTCTTTGTGACTTCTCCTGGATCGATCACCGGACCGATCCCAGGTTGTGGATCGATCACCCGAACGATCCACCCCTTTCTTGGGCGATTTCTGAGCTTCGCAGTCCAGACCTCCTGATCGGTCATCAGACCGATCAGGCAGCCTCCTGATCGGTCACCAGACCGATCAGATCATGACCAGACCGATCAGGCTAGAGCCTGATCGATCATAGTGAGGAACCTGCGATGCTGGATCGTTCTCCGGAACGATCAGCACAGTGACCCAGATCAGCAAGAGAACTCAACCTCAATTGTTCGCTCCCTGATCGGTCACCCGACCGATCAGGAGCCAAGCAGTAGGTGAAACACACACTCCCTGATCGGTCACCGGATCGATCAGGAGCAGTACAGTAGGTTCCCAACCTCACTGTGTGCTCCCTGATCGGTCACCAGACCGATCAGTCGTTGCTGGATCGGTCACCAGACCGATCCACAACAGGGCAGCGTGCCAGCTTCCCTGACCGATCACCAGACCGATCCAGGGACGTAAACTTAGCCCTCCAAGCTAAGTTCTCTTCCACCTTAGCCCTCCAAGCTAAGGATTTTTCACCTAACCCTCCAAGTTGGGAATTTGCACCTAACCCTCCAAGTTAGGACTTTTCACCTAGCCCTCCAAGCTAGGACTTTTCACCTAGCCCTCCAAGCTAGGACTTTTCACCCAACTCTTCCGGATTAGGACTTTCCAAACCTAGCCCTCCAAGCTAGGACCTGACCCTCCAAGTCAGGCCTTTTTCACCTAATTCTCTAGGATGGGAATTTGCACCTAACCCTCCAAGTTAGGACTTTTCACCTAGCCCTCCAAGCTAGGATTTTTCACCCAACCTTTCCGAATTAGGACTTTTCCAACACCTAGCTCTCCAAGCTAGGACTTTTCAACACCTAACCCTCCAGGTTAGGATTTTCCAGCACCTAGCCCTCCAGACTAGGATTTTCAACACCTAACCCTCCAGGTTAGGATTTTCCAACACCTAGCCCTCCAGACTAGGATTTTCCATACCATGTCTGATCCCCGATCAGGACTTAATCATAATCAATAATCATCCACCTAAACTTAAATCGGTGTCAACACCAAAATAACAATCAGGGCCAGACTGCATCAACAGTACCTACGTGTAGATCAGAACCTTTGCTTGTATCTCTTTCATTTGGAGAGGTATGAGATAGTTCTCAATTTAGTAAGGTTTTAGATCGGTTCCTATACTAGATGATTAGGTATTTACTATCTTAGTATTACTATGGTAGATAACTCGTTTGATCCGCAATCCTAGTCGAGATTGACCATGAGAGCAATTCATTGACTTGTTATGGGTACGACCTAGTAGCTCCGATTGCCGAGTGGGAAGCTAGAGTTAAACCTGTCAACAACTTATTAGAAGTTAAGGATTTTAACCTTTGAGCTGTGCAATATGAGTCTTTGTTCGATATTTATACTGTTGAAGAGTTGTTCATATTTGTTACAGTATCCTAGCGAAATTTGAGGAGTAAATTTTTTGTTAGTGGAGGAGAAAGTAAAACACGGTAAATATATATATGTGTGTGTGTATATACCATAAATAAGGGTTTAAATGGAAATAATCTTATAGGAACTTTTGGAAACATTTTTCTATATTTATAGAAAGGTTTACGGTGACAAACGGGTGCAGGATGGACTGTTTACAAATTAATTGAGGAAAAATTTAATTTATGAAATTTATTCCCTTTCCTCTTTGTTTTCCTCCCGTTCCTCTCCCTCACACCCTCACACCGTGCCCTAAGTCCTTCGTGCCGCCTCCCCTCGCCCTCGATCCAGGACCTAGCAACGCAAGCGAAGGAACTGCCGGTGCTACTCTACCATTCTCGTAGCAGTGGACATCAACCACCTTCCCTCTCCTCTCCGTACCTCGACCCACGCATGCGGCGTTTCCGTCGCGAGGACGACGGCACAGTCTGGCATCCCTCCACTCTGCTGCACGCTTTGCCTCCTTTCTCCACGTGAGACAGTGTGGTTGCCACAGCACACCAGACTTTCAGTGTTGCCTCCGTCCGCTCGAGATCCCAGTGCACCACACCTGCTAGCCACCACAGCCCCGTCTTTTGAGCCCTAGCTTTCGATCCATCATCGATGTGGATCTCTGCCTTCTTGTCGTGACCGAGCTCTCGAGCCAGCGCCGTTTGACTGCCGACCAGCCCCACAACCTACTATGGTTCATTGTCGGAGACGGAGGTAAGGTTTGTTCGATTGTTAGTTTAGGTAGATGTGTTAAGGGCAAGGTGAAGAGTTTGAGTAGAGAAGTTAATGAATTAGTAATTTGGAGTGGGTAGGCGTGTTTTGTTGATTGCTAGATTGCCATGAGTATTGTTTATCTTCATCCTTTTGTATACTACGCTTGTTATTCATGAATTGGTTTGAGAGATGATGTGAAATAATGCATTGATGAATAAAGGTTGATTAAGGTATTTAACTTAGCTATAATTGATGGATTATTTGAATTGTCAATTAATTAATGAGTGAGTGGATTCATCGATTTATGAAGGAGTAATTAGGTTAATTACTTGACTTATTGGGAGTTGATATGGTTATTGGAATTTATTGATTTACTTGATTAATAGAATTCATTAATTGGATTGAAAGATCATTATATGGATTTGTTATTGTGATAAGAATTTATGAATTGATTATTGTTGATTTAATTGAGGATTAAATTGGTATTAGGAGTTTGATACATATACTAGTTGGATTAAAAAAGTTTAAGTAAGTTGATGTATTAATCAACTAATTGTGGGTTATCATTGATGGATTGAGTTGATGACTAAGTCGAAAGATTTATTAAGAAGTAATTGATTAATTAATAGAGTTATAAATTAATTTCTGGACGATATGTTGATTTGTAGATTCTTAGTTTTGTTTTGTATCTTGTATTGTTAGGATTCAAATTGGAGATGATCTCACGGACTTGAAGATGGTTGATACAATTTACATTAAAGGCAGGTATTTCTTCCTTGATTTCTATGGAATCGTTTACCTTAAATGCATGATTGTTTTATTGTCTGAGGATGTTGTTTTATCTTAAATTTATTTGCCTTATTTTTTCTGCTTGATACTTATTCTTATGATGAACAGGCAGCAGACAAATTGAACCTGGGGTGACCGGCCCGGCCCCACGGAAGTTTCCCACCGGTCACCAGGGTAAATCGGGAAGCGCTCGCGGTGGGCAGTCTAGAAGCCCAGCGTCCCAGGGTTCGCGCCCCATTTGGAGGAAAAACTAGTAGCCCTACCGTTGCACCATAGCCCCGGGGGCGCTTGATACTTATTCTTGCTTGACCTTTGAGTAGTATTCTAAAATGTTCAGCTATATAGTCTCATCTCTTGGTTATTGATCTAAAGAGTATCACGTGTAAGCGTGTACTGTAAAACTAACATTTGGCCTATCTAGGGTTTGGTTGGCATTAGATAAACCCTATCTAGTAGATTAGTGCATGTTTATTTACTTTGGTGTTGAATGTGTTTTCTATCATATTAATTGCATGCTTTTAGTTTGTTTGAGATTGTGCATATTACGGCATACACCATAGCATTGTTTGCATGCCGACGATCACTGGCTCCTATGTGGTTGAGATGGATCGTCGATTATATTTTCTATTGTGCCACGCTCAGTTGGAGTTGTATGCAGACAGTTAATACTCCCCAGGTTTTGGAGTCCCCACAGGTATTTGTGGTTTTATAGCCATAGGTATTACAACTTTTCATACAGGGTCACAGGTATTGTGGTGTATTTGAATAGCCACAGGTTTTGACGTTTGTATCTTGTCCACCTAACCTATCCAATATAGCGGTGGTTGGTGTGTGTATAGTGCAGGCATCACATCATGTGCATATTATGCATTATGTATTTGCTTCTGTTGACTGTATTTGTTCGAGCTATAATTGCTGCATTTGATTGACATGTATATTCGGTTATGATTTGCATTTATTATATGATCTGGATCTACTCGGTAGTATTAACAATTTATTGAGGTATCAAGGGGGTTGCTGATCATGCCCCTACATGTTTCATTGGTTTTCAGGTATGTTTTATTCGTACAGATACATTTGGTTTATGTTCTTTATTCCAGAGACTGTATATCTTTGTTTTCTATATGCTTATTTTATTTTTTTTATATACCATGCATTTATCCACTCTTATACCTGCAGTGTTCCGCCCAGAACTCACCACCGTTTGATTTTCTTTTTGTTTCTGGAAGTTGATAGCGGTGTTTCGTGCTACCAAAAGAGGATCCACCTATCAATCCCTTAGCGTCGGTGATTATTTCGTATTTTTCTCAGACCTGTAATTATTTTCGATGAACGTATCGATATTCTTATTTCGTTAGTAGACTTGTTTTGGTTTATGGTTTTAGAGTTATGATTTTATATTTATGGACTTGGTACGTATATCGTTGAACTTTTATTTTATCCTATTTATTATTCGAAATTTATTAGTCTTTGAAAATATTATATTATTAACTGTATGGTTGTGATTGTTCGAATGCCGGCCAATTGTGGCCGTGCTAATTATTTGTGAAGATGTATATGTATAAGTTTCAGATTATCTGTCGTACAGGGGAGGTATTCCTCGATTTTCGAGCGAATATGGGCCTATGAGGATGTGACAGTTGTCATAATTGAGACTTGACTAGAATATAAATATATAAACTTAGATTAATTAAGTGGCTTGCAATCTAATTAAGCAGCTCTTCTCGAAGGTACTAAATCTCAAAATTTTAAGTTTTTCAGTCTCTGAGATTATTTTTCATTTGATGCATGAGTAACACTGCTAATCCTTTTTTATATGGATTCAATCCTCTGAAAGTCAATTGTGTATAAGAATTCAGATAATATTTTAACACGAAATCAATGCCTTTCTTCTCCTTTTAATTTACTTTATTGATGTATTCAGGTCATAAAAGGTGATTTGTTCGTCTTTAATATCTTCGTTAATTTGTCTCCGGATTAATATGAAAGAGATAAATTATGAGAGTTATTAATTCGGATAATGTGATTAGTACGTGAGGAAGGCGACGGTCATATTAGTTTTGTTAAATTTTGACTTTAAGATCTCATAATAATAACGTCCTCGTGTTAATCATTAATCTATCTCGTAGGGATTTTATTGATGTATTCAAACTTCAGCTAGAGGTAGAAAATACTCTACGCTGTTGACAAAACTCTCTCTATTTTTCTTTGTTTGACTTGATCATTCGATGTAGAAGAACACCAAGGTCCTGTAGGAGATGAGGGTTCTACAATTACTTTATATATATATTCACGTGCATTCAAAGTTCTGTGGCTCTGTGGATGTTTTCTTTGTAAGACTGATGACTTTCAGATTTCAGTTGGGGAGTTGTATATTTGTGAATTCTATCTTCAGTGGCAACTGATCTTGATTGGAAAAAAGAAGGTTTGAAGTCAAGAACAAGCCACTAGTGACTAGCATAAAGAAAAATATAGAGAATTGTGACAATTTAAAAAAAAAATCAATGGTCAAGAGTCTTCTTCCACCTGTATTTATGTATAATTGTTGATTTAAGTTTGTTTTCCTATAAACTAAGATTAATTGTTTTTTCATGTATACTTTAAATTTGAGAATTAAAATTCAGATTAAACTTTGATAGTAGTAGTAATATCTTCCTTCTAAATTTAAATAAATCTGTAAATAATCTTTAATTCATAGCAAATAAATCTGTAAATAATCTTTAATTCATAGCAAATTAAAGTCAAATGGCTCATATGTTTTTTTTCAATTAAAAGTTAAAAAAAAAAGTCTAAACACTATATCATTGCATTCATGCATGCATCTAACTAAGCGTGAGTGAACTATTGATTAAATTGAAATAATTCGAATCTTAAAGTATGATTTGATTAATTTGAACTTTTAGATTTTTATTATTAAATTTAATTGGTTTAATCTCAATTTTAAATTAAATTAATTAAAAGATTAAATCGAATTGGTATCAAATGTTATATTATGACTATTATATTAAAAGGAATCGTTTGATATATTTGAATCAATATTTAATAGAAAAATATTTAAATCCCATAGCTAATCGTTATTATCGCAATCATTATAATAATATTCAAATAATTCTAATTAATTGACAAAATTAATAAAAATTATATAATTGTTTTAATTTTGATTAAATTAGATTATTTTTATATTTTTACTGACATTGTTTTAAAAATAAAAAAAGGTGATTTTTTTTACGACAATGTGCCTGAAGATGTGTGTTGATTTTTAAATTTATCAAAAAGCATATATGTTACTTTGAAATTTATCAAAGAATGTATAAAATTATCTATGTTTTTATTTTAATCCCTTGTCAAATTTAACCTTTTTTTTTCTCCCTTCTCTCCTCTCTCACTCTATGTATGCATATATAAATATTCATAGGCATGATATTAATATGATATAATTTATTTTAAGCCCAAACTAAAATTTAGAATTAATTTTTTAAAAATAATTTAATACATTCGGAGAAGTCGAAATACGCAATAGAAGACATCATTGGACTTGTTGTAGTCTCATAACTTCATAGGCATGAAATTAGTTTATTTTGACTTTTCTGAAGGTGTTAAATTGAAGTAAGAAAGAATCAATAAAAAAATTCACGTTGAGTCGTATATGATTCCATATCGGGCCTAACTTAGGTTTTTTTAATCAATTTTTCTTAATTTCAATTTAACATATTCGGAGAAGCCGAAATAAATAACGGGTAATCTATTTGAACTCCTTATAATCTCAAAAATTCACAAGAACTGAAACGGATGCAATCGGAGCTCTCTAGGTCAATCAATGGGTTTTGATTGAAACTCATTGATGGGCCTGATATTGAATCATATCAGACCAAATATGGGGTTTTTCTGATTCTTTCTTATTGAAATTCATTGATGAACTTAGAGAACTCTAATTGTACCAATTTCAGTTCATGTAGATTTCTGAGATTGGAAAGAATTCAAATAAGATATTTACAAATTATTTCGACTTCTCGAAAGGTATTAAAATATAATAAAGAAGAATTAGTAAAAATTGATAAAAATCTATGTTGGCCTTGAACAATTTCATATTAGGCCTAACGTGGGTCTGATACGGAATTATTCAGGCCCAATATGAGTTTTTGCCGATTCTTTTTTATTGAAACTCATTTAAGGATCTAGAGACCACCTATTATACAAATTTCAGTTCCCATGAATTTCTAAGATTGCAAGGAGTTCAAAAATGATATTCATTATTTCTTTCAACGTCTCTGGAGGTATTAACATATTATAAAAAAATCAACTAAACCTTAAGTGTGCATTTGGTTGGGGGTTATCCTTGATAACCTTGGTTATTCATCCAAAGTTATCAACAAAAATCTTATTTGCTTTAGATAATCAGTTATTCCTAAGTAATGATCGATGCCCGACACGTCAGCAAAAGGGGCATGCAACCCGGAATTGGAAAAACCTTAGGAAAGTAAGGGTTTTCTTGATTCCGGGTTATGAAACTTATCTTTCTAAAATTATCCTCCAATATTTACCTTAGCAAAAGAGGCATTATTCACGGGCGACCACCGGCAACAACGGCAGGTGACCACCGCTGGCGGCCGGCAACCGGCAACCGATGACCGCCGCCGGCGCCGTCGATCGGCGACCGCCGACGACTGGCAACGACGACCGACGACCATTATTCGCGGCCGACAACCGGCAACGACAGTCGGCGACTACCGTCGGCGGCCGACGACTGAGGGTACGAATATGTATATAATATCATCTTACTTTTTTATTTTAAATTTATAAGCATATAATATTATTATACTTAAATTTAACTAAAGGGTAATACGGTAAAATATTATATTATGTCATAGACTATTACCTCCAAACAAACAAGATTTATTTGATTATCTAAATTGAACCAAACCACTTCAGGTTATGTTTCATTCCCCATTACCTTGATTATGTTATTACTTGATAATCACATAACTAAGGTTATATCTGATAACTTAAACTGAATACACTCTAAGCGTCGTACGCCGTGGGTTAAAAAAAATCAACTAGAGACCTCAGATAGCAACCATTTCAAGCCCTGTAAATTTTTAAGGTTACAAGGAATCCAACGGTACCGTCCATTGTATATATAAGTTTCTTCGTAGGTATTAACATTTTATTAGAAAAATCAGCTAAGTAATCTATTCATATCAAGACCACATTAAATTTGATATTTTTCTATATCATGCCTATATTATGGGATATGCATTCAAAAGAAAGAATAAAACGAAAAAAAGAGAAGAAATATATATATATATATATATATATATATAAAAGAGAACTAGCAGGGAAGAATAGTAAATTTATTGCTTTTCTTTTTAATATGAGAGGTACGTTTTAATCAATTCTCAAATCTGAACCGTCCTTTAATAAATTATCGGTTTTTTTAATCTTTTATTCGAAATGACAATAATGGTGCCACTAATATCTCTCTTCTGTTTTAATGTTAATTATTTTCTCTCTTGCCACTTGTCGACTTTTTGTGTGTCCCCGCGTGTAATTGAAGAGTGGTATTCCTTTCCTTCCACTCCTCCTCCTCCACCACCGCCACGTCGTCATCTTCGTTGGAGTGCAAAATTTCATGCTTTCATAAGTCAAAGTCTAGTGGTCAAACTAACCAAACTACGTCCCCCACACATCTGGAAGCTTCTAAGCAACAACCAAATCAAATCCTATCCCCAGAATCAAAGATCTTTGGATCTCGCGGAAGACTTGGGAAATTTCCATCCTTGTTGAACAGCCCAACAACAATGGTGATTCATCCTGCTGCAGAATCTATAAATGCCGAGCTCTTTGTGTTACGAAGCTTACAGATCAGCGATCGAGCAAGAGAGGCAAGGCAAGCATGCCGAGGAAGGGGATGAGGAGCCTCTTGCCTTCCTATTCCTTCGGTCGACATGGGCATAGCCACCACCATCGCGGCAGTCCGTACCCGGCTGCGTCTCCTCTGCCTACGCCGCAGCCTTCCTCGGAGGCATTGATGGCGGAGTACATGGCGGCGGAGGCTGTACTGGCCAGGTGGCGCCCGGACGCCAAGATCGCTTCTTTGTTCGACGGTGATCGAGCGGAGGCGCGCGAGTTCCTCGCGGCCGCCCGCGGCGTCCACGGGGCCATGCTCCACTTTGCCTCCTCTGGGAGCTCGCCGGAGGTGAAGTCGGCGTTAGTGAGCGGACAAACTGTGCTGCAGTCCGCCATGGGCCGCCTCGAGGGGGAGTTATATCGGATCCTCGCCGCCAACCGCGACCTCCTCGATCCCGAGTCCGTCTCTGCCCGCTCCTCCACCCAATCCAGCTTCTCCGACGATGCTGAGGAGGAGGAGGAGGTCCGAGCCGCCGGAGATTCCATTCGCGAGGTCGAGCACGAGGCGGCCGCAGCAATGGCGGACCTCCACGCCATTGCCGACACCATGATCTCCGTCGGGTACGGCAAGGAGTGCGTCCGGGTTTACAAGGTCCTCCGGAAGTCCATCGTCGACGAGGGCCTCTACCGCCTTGGGTTCGAGCTGCTCGCGCCTAATTCTCACGTCCACAAGCTCGATTGGCCACTGCTCGAGATAAAAATCCGATCTTGGCTCGCCGCCTCGCACGTGGCCGTCACCACTCTGTTCGCCGGAGAGAGGATACTGCTAGACCACGTTTTCTCCGGCTTCGATACCATAAGGGAAGCCGTGTTCGTAGACGTCGCCGGAGAGGCGGCCAGGGAGTTCCTCCGTTTTCCGGATTTGGTCACGAAATCCAAACGGTCGACGGAGAAGATTTTCAGGATCCTGGAGCTCTACGAAGCCGTCTCCAAGCTGTGGCCCGAGATTAACACGGTGTTCTCGTTCGTGTCCACGGCCGCGGTCCGGGACCAAGCTCTAACCTCGCTCACCAAGCTCGCCGAGGTCGTTCGCGCCACGCTTGCCGACTTCGAAGCGGCCGTCCAAAAAGAGCACTACAAGGTGACTACTCCTGGCGGCGGGATTACCCCGCTCACTCGTGGCGCGATGAATTACATCGCCGAGCTTTCCGACCACGATTCCACCCTCGCCGAGATCTACGCGGAGGTGCCCTTTGAAAAGCCTAGCCTCCACCCGGATTTCTTTTTCGATGCCTCGGACTCTTCGGCGGCGGTGGAGACGAGGATGTCGCCGCTCGTGTCCTCCTTCTCCTTGTCCTCCTCATCGTCCGCCTCCTCCGACAGTAATCGATCCGGGATCGCTGAACGGTTGGCGTGGCTGATCCTGGTGCTCCTCTGTAAGCTGGACGGCAAGGCGGCGGCTTTCCGGGACGCCGGCCAATCGTACCTCTTTTTGGCGAACAACATCCAGTTCATCGTGAACACCGTCCGCCACTGCCGGCTGAGGGGGCTGTTGGGCGAAGAGTGGGTGGCGCGTCACGACGCGAAGGCGAGGCAACACGCAGCGAGGTACGAGAGGATCGCGTGGGGGCAGGTGGCGGCGGAAGTACCAGCGTTTGATGTCACCGCCGAAGAGGCGCGGGAGCGGATGCGGACATTCGTCGCTGCGGTGGAGGCAGTGTGCTCCGCGCAGGCTGGGTGGGTGGTGACGGACGCAGGGATGAGGGAGGAGGTAAGGGAGGCAGTGCGAGGGATGGTGCTTCCGGCCTATCGGGGGTTCTACCAGCACTGGAGGGCGGCGCTGGAGGAGGGCGAGGCGGCGAGGTTCTCTCCGGAAGTCGTGCGACAGAGGTTGGCGGAGCTCTTCTCCGGCGCGGACGAACCTGGTTGGGGTTCGTTCTCGAGTTATCACCTCGGTTCGGAGTCCCGCACATGTCGGTCCAAACCATCCTGCTGAGCACCGGCCCAGTAAATTCATTTTTTCTATACAAATTGGTTTAGCCGTTTTAATTGTGGTTTTAAAAATATTCCCAAATCTAAAGAAATTATGCATTTGCTCATAAAATTCAAAAAAATGAATTATATATTAAAAACAAATATTAAAATGATAAAAACTATGAATTATATATTAAAAATAATATTAACCGATTTAATTAAGTAATTCTCTTTGTAGGATAATGATTTGATAGGACAACGTAAGAATAATTATTATAAAAAAGAGGGCAGGTGATACAATGATGAAAGGGTTGTATAACGTTCTTGTGTATCTACCGACCAAATATATAAGTCGAGGTATACTCTTATTAACATAAAAAAAAATTGTCTAATCCTACATAAAATAATAGATACAACAGAGGTAGGTAAGACATGTCATATATCTCGTGTTATTTGGAGGAGTTTCATCGTTGTCATGTCTCAATCGCGTCCATCGAGAAAATGATTCCGACATAAAATTCGAAAACACCCATAATACCACAAGGTATCTCGAAAACCTTATTCTGATACCAAATAAATTGTCACGTCCCGAGGAGTCGCCCGTCCGATACTGACCCGACTGTCACTCCCTCGACCCGGCGGACAATTCAAAAACCTAACTTCTACGATAACTTCAGCTGTTTATACCGCAGCCTATAGGGCTGGTGTTGGGACCGGGTGCATGTCGACAAGGATACGAGTTCGTAAAATTTAAAATTTTTACGTGCAGCGGAAGAGTTTGCATAAAATAATTTCCTAAATTATTTTAACTTCGTATCTAGCATGCAATCTTATGGTGTGTTGACATAATCATAAAATAAAACTTTGCGGAAAAGTAAACTAATTTACTAAGTACCTCTCGTAACTCGAAGTAAGGGACGAGATCCAACCGTAGCGTCCCTTGGAAGCTCCGCCTCTATTCGCGTCCACGCCGAGTTCTCTTCGGGATGACTTCACAAAGTCACGAGTTTTGTGCCGACGAGAACTACTAGATTCTCGGAAGGTACAACTAGAAGAATAAGAGAAATAATGGAAAAACTAACCAACGAAGTAACTGAATCGAATTCCGGGAAGAGAGGAATCGCTATCCGCTTCTTCTTCTTCGTGTTCGGGTTCTCCTTCTTCTTTAATGCTCACGGCACCACCTCCTTGGTTGTGGTTGGGCGCCGGCCCTAGAAGAGCTAGGGTGCGCCGGCCCTAAGGGAGGAAGAAGAGAAGGAGGAGAGGAGAGATTAAGAGAGAGAGAGAGAGAATTCTTAATCTCTTAATTGATTGGAATAAGGGCTAGCCTTTGGTTCCTTTATATAGTAGCAACTCCTTTGCTAAGTCTCCCTCTAAACCGAATTAACGGAATTAACGGAATTGGTTATAAGAAATTTATCTTATAAATTTTCTTATTAATTATTCCGTTTAAACCAAGTTTTATTATAAACTAATTTATAATAAAACTAATTCTTCTTCTCTTTAAATTATGGAATAAATTTTTATAAGAAATTTATAAACTTTCTTATTATGGAAAAATCAATTCATAATTGATTTTATAAAATTAAAATAAACCAATTCGTGGATTATTTTAATCTTCCAAAAAAGAATAAATTTCTATAAATTTTATTTATATAAATTTCTTTATACAAATTTATTTATCCATAATTTATAAAATAAATCACACTAGATTTATTTTATTAATTAAACCAATTAAATTGGTTTTTCTCCTCTTATTTGGCCGGCCACCAAAGAGGGTTTAACACCCTCTTTGGCCGGCCAAAACCAACCCAATAAACCGCGAATTAAACTCATTTAATTCGCCCAAAAAGCCTTCAAAAGACTTAGCCATTTTTGGCTTCCATTGCGCCTCTGACTAACTCAGATTCGACTTGTTTCTCTTGATCGGAAAATCTAATTTTCAACTCGTTTTAAATCCCTCGGATTACTCGTATTGCGTGTGACAAAATAGGCTTTCGATTTATGTTGGCCGTCTATAATTAACCCATTAATTATAGAACGATCATGAGTGGCACCTAGTAGTACATCATGATCCCCAATTAATCGAAAGATCAACGGTTTGACCTCAGAAGAAATTATTCTGAAACCCTTCAGCAGCTCTAATGAATCGTGCCTCATTCCCTTCACCATCTTATACCCACTTGGTTCAGGACACGGTCTATGGTGTCAGTCCCCACTAGGCTGACTACGTCACACCTAGCCCAAGCAGTGTCTTCCTCGTCCTTTGGATTTCTAATTACTCTCATGTATTTAAGAGACTCGCACTCTTGACATGATATGCTCTGGCCAGAGGCTTTGAGTAACAATCCGACGATAGGCCTGGGTATACATCTCCTCGCAAGGAGTGGTGAATCCTTTGTAGGCTGTTCAAACATCTTCAGGCACTTCGGCTTATACCCGATCATCCTGGGTCCACACCTCCTCGGAGATGCTTGCTTAAGATGTCAAAGTATAAGTCTCCATGACCAAGATGACTTGAACACCGCAAGTCAAAGGAACATCGCACTTAAGCCGCAGTAAGATCTTCATTGACATATCTACATGTAGATTCCCATATGAAGTCTTACAGCTAGTCACTCCAATGAACTAGTTCCCTTAACTAGCATCCATGTTTATCTCCGGACATCCCAATGTCACCAGCCAGTGAGAATTAGCTGATTAGAGAATAACTCATGCTAGTCTCAATAGAATTGATAATGTCCATATTTATCAATTCATCGACTAGGGATATTTCCAACACTTCACATTTGCACATTTAGAGATAATCACTAGTTGCGATCCCATCACAAATTCTCTTATGCTGTGAATTGTATGGCGGACATTCAGTAGATGAGTTTAAGATCCCAATCAAATACATAAACATGTATACTCAAATAGTGAATTATCATTTATTGAAATAAATGTTTACAATCATAAGGCGATTGCCTTAGGACATTTCTCTCATATCACTAACAGCTGGAACAAACATTTGCATACAAAGAAAATGAAAACAACATCAAAAGCTGTGTACCGGTACGACTTACGACAAAACACAATACACAAATGGCCACCATGGCTCACAAAAGTACAACCATATCGAAAATACCGCAGCAGAACAGCAAATGAAAGTACAACTGAATGACAAATAAAAAGGGTACCAACAGGTACCACCGACATGTTGGATCGTGAAAACCGATAGAGGGGGGGGTGAATATCGGAAATCGTTCGGAATTTCGTAAAGAGCAATTGCACAGTGGAAGTAAAAATAAACACAATACAGAGACACAGTCGATTTTACTTGGTTCGGAGCCTGTGTCGACTCCTACTCCAAGGCCCACGGTCGTTGACCGTTTACTTTGGGCAATTCTATATTAAGCGCAATAATAGTTACAGAATTTGGTTACAAAGTAAGTGCACGAAAATAATAATAAAGAATTGCACTCTTCGTTACCGACGTCCGGAGTGTATTGACTTTTTCGGGGCAGCGGGACGTCGTCGGCTCGAGTTGGAGTGTTTCCGGAGCAAGGCACGAGCGTAAAAGAGCTTTGAGGCGTTGAAAGAATTGATGACTGAAGCCTGGGGTCGAGGGCCCTTTATATAAGGCCAGGGGGCGGCCGGGACGTCGGGGGCGCCCCCACGTGGCCTTTGATCCGCAAAGGTCTCGGTCAGCGTCTATTCTCTGGATCCGCTTTGACCGGGGCGACCGGAGCGCTCGGGGCGCCCGGATTGACCGGGTCAAACGTTATCTGCTTGGCTTCGATGGCTTCTGGTTCGAGGCATGCGCATGGGGGCGCCCGGGACGTTGGGGGCGCCCGGGAGCAGCGGGGGCGCCCGGGAGCACGGGGGCACCCGACCTAGCAGCTGTTCGAACCCTTTTTTCTTTGACTTGTTTTGTATGCACCTTGAGGGTGCCCGGGACACTCCGGGCGCCCTACTCAGCCACTACCTCATTCCTTTGAGGCTATCTGAGCTGCAAACACTCCTTCCTTTGGTCCTGCATCCAGGGTTAGTCCAAAACACAATAAAGCAATAAAATATTTATTTATACAGCCTTAGCTGTCTTGGTTCTGACTTTGGTCTCCAAAATGGAGTCCTAGGTCGAACCGACGCCTACTGTTCCCTCGACGGGGAATGCGTCCTCACCTACTCCTCTCGGGAGAGTTTACCTGATGTCAACCGCTCCTTTGGTTGGACTTTTGCCTGACGGTCCTTTGTCAGGTCTTGGATACTGGCAGTCCTTCGCCAGTTGCCTAGCAGTCCTTCGTTAGGGCTTGGATACTGGCTGTCCTTCGCCAGTTGCCTAGCAGTCCTTCGCTAGGGCTTTGCTACTGGCAGTCCTTCGCCAGTTGCCTAGCAGTCCTTCGCTAGGGCTTTGCTACTGGCAGTCCTTCGCCAGTTGCCTAGCATTCCTTCGCTAGGGCTTGGATACTGCACACTAGAGTAACTTGTTAGAAACACAAGTAAGACTTAACTTTTGACCTCTGTTGTCATTATCAAAACACAGGTTTGACTTTGGTGCATTCTGCACCAACACGACATATACAAGACAACAAGAAATCATCTCGACACACGTAGAGGGACAGGCGACAGGGCATTCCAGTCGATCATCCTGAAATAAAAACAAGAAGCTAACGGAATGAGTCATAGAACTCAGCGGATATCTCATCATATACGCAGGATATTCTAAGTTAACAATAGTGTAACAGGCTATCACATAACACAGGTACAGGTAGTAATAAGTACAACTGAAGACGAGGAAATAGAAAATACCAAACCACTGTAGCAGTGTCACCAAAACCCTGACATACAGGTCTCCTGTAAGTGCATGTCAATCATATACAGCATCCAAGTAAAGCAAGCACAAGTAAGTGCAGAATATATGTATACACAAGGTGCAATGACATGGTCACCCCTGCCGTCGGTCAGACATCGTCACCTATGTGCGGGAGGAAGCTGAGCAGAGGCCACCCTCCGACGTAGGACTGTGACTGCCGTCCATACTCTGCCATCACTACTCCTGAGCGATCGAGTAACGGAATGCTGCCGGTGTAACACCCCTACTCCATGACCTATCCT
Organism: Boesenbergia rotunda; assembly: GCA_024364735.1. NCBI lineage: Eukaryota > Viridiplantae > Streptophyta > Magnoliopsida > Zingiberales > Zingiberaceae > Boesenbergia > Boesenbergia rotunda. The sequence goes on from JAGFNQ010001030.1 coordinate 744,253, forward strand.
GGCGATATCTCTATCAGCCCCAGACCATCTCTGGAGGATATCTCTATCTGAGTGTTACCCCTACCCCATGTATATAAATGGAGGAGAGAGCTCTCTCTCTCTCATCTCCTGGTATCTGGACTACTCAAGGAGGGACATCTGCCTGCTACCACGCTCCGATTCACTAACCCATGAGTGCATGAGCGGAGCAGCACAGAGCACACTACCCAATACTCCGTCAACCACTAACCCATGAGTGGCCGTATGGGTAGGTCAGTATGACTGTCGACCTGACTCACCCACAAAGGAGGCTCCTGATCGACAGTGATGCGCAGTGCACGATGATGCATAACACTGGTCAAACAGCATTCACTATCTAGTCTACCTATATCAACATAATATACAAGGATCGTAGATAATGCACCATAACATAAGTCCTAAAGGTATAGGTATCACATGCCAGGTATAGCATAAACAGTATCAGCAAGACAAATAGAAGAGTTATACCACAATCTATTACTCTATTGCTAAACAAAGCATATCAAGCATATATATCTGTGACTAATCTAAAAGAAGAGTCAGAGATACCCTCCTCCAGAGAAAGAATCCGTATGTGAAGAGAATCCCCGTCCAATAATCCATAGCAATGAACCGAATCAGTATCCTGAAATTAAGAACATTATTAGCTATTACACCAAATGATACCGTGGCTAAACAAATTACCCTAGCCCAACCTAGGTGATAGATTGGCTAACCTATGTTAGGTTAATCGTTCTATTGCTTACTAGCTCAAATATAGTTCCTGGTATAAGAATCCCAAGTAAAGCCCTCAACTGCTACACGACATGGGATTCCTAGCTAATTGTGACACCTTGATGCCATGTATCAAAACTATACCAAGATACAACTCCATTTGTTCTAAACCAAATCGAGGCAGTAACTCCAAATCTAGAACTCCACTAATCAGAAAACAAATTTCCGATCGAATCCCATCACCAAAACATCCACACTGATCCATAGAACAACTCCAAATATAGAACCATAAAATCAACCAAGAAACACCTAGAACAGAACATATCAATGACCAAAAACTCCACAACAGACTTCATTTTAAAACCCTAACACAGGTCAAGGTCTAAACAACACCATAAAGGAACTCTTGGCAGACAAGAACACCCACCCAAGATCAATCCTCAATCAAACCAAATCAGAGAGCACCAAAATCCTATTCAACCTAACCTAATCTAAACTAATCTGATCAGAGCACATAAAACCAAACTCCCCAACAGATTCTACTTCCATTCCAACAATCCATACAAATCAACAAGATCAAAAATCAACAACCAAATTCAAATCCTTACCTGATACGTTGCCGGCGAAATCAATTGCAAAAATCCGATGTAGCTAAGATCACCAGAACGAACCCTAGATCCAAAAGCCTCTTCAAGAACACCATCCTCTATCTGCCCCGATCGCAACCCTAGTCCCCAAGCCAACAAGGGATCGGAGGAATCCGAAAAAGGAAAAGGGACCAAAGTTCAACACCACCATTAGCCGCAAATGCTAACAAAGATCAAAATCAATGATTTGAAGCAAACGTAGCCTACCTCCTCGCAACCGAAGTTAAGAGGAGTCGATGGACGATCGAAAAATAATCGTGAGACCGGCGATCGCGCACAGAAAGGCAGATCCGCTCAAGGACGCAACAACCAAATCTCGAGGAAGAACCTGGAGGCATGATCCAGATCACAAGAACTCAGCTGGCACAGGCGGCTCCAAATGCGTGGAAATGCCGAGGAGCGAGATCGATGAAAGGCTTGCGTCCAGATGAGGAAGAAAGAAGATCCGAGAAGCTGCGATCACGATCTGCTTGTGATCGCATGAAGAAGACACGGTCGCTCGGCTTCAACTGCAGTAGGGTTCGCATCACCAGAAGAGTGAGGAAGGAAATCAGGCGTGCCCTCAGGTACGGCTAGGTCACGCGAAAGAGAAAAAAAAAGGAAGAGGAAAGGAAGAGGAAGGGGAATCGGCTCGATTTGTGGTTAGGGCTTGCGGAGAAGAAGTGAAAGGGAAGGAAAAGAGGAATCGGCCGAAAAGAGAGAGAGAAAGGAGTTTTAAGTGAATGACATTTTTTTGCATTCAACCCCTCCAGCTTCAATAATTTCCCCCAAAGTCCCTGAATTTGGGTTATCTTGCTTTTCGGCCCCTAAACATTCTGTATTTTAACATTCTCGTCCACTAACAAAAATTTGGTCCCCAAATTTTGTTGTCACATGTGCTAGGTACGATCATACAGCAAACGGAATTCATTCAATATGTACCTCAAACAAACAAATGGGGATAGCGAGCTCGGATGATATCCTCGAGCTCCCAGGTCGCCTCAGTATCCGAGTGATGCTGCCATCCGTCCCTGACTAGCCGGATCGTCTTGTTCCGTAGTTGACGCTCCCGGGCACCCAAAATCCGTACGGGTACCTCCTCATAAGTGGCGTCAGACTGAAACGGAACAGACACCTCAAATAATATGCGAGTGGGATCTAACACAACCTCTCAGGATGGATACATGGAACATGTCGTGGACACTGGTCAAAGACGGTGAAAGTTCTAGGTGATAAGCTACAGCTCCAATCCTTTCCAGAATCGGGAACGGATCGATATACCGTGGAGCTAGCTTACCTCTGAGACCTAAAACGTTTCACCCCTTTCATGGGTAAAACTCGAAGGAAAACATGATCACCCGCAGCAAACTCTAAGGGTCTGCGCCTCCGGTCAGCATAGCTCTTCTGACAATCCTGCGCTGTTAATAATCTCTGTCTAACAGTCCGTACTATCTCTGCCTCGTGTTGAACTCTCTGGGGTCCTAGCAGTGGAGTCTCACCGACCTCATTCCAGAGGGTGGGTGTCCTACATGCCCTACCGTACAACGCCTCAAACGGTACCATCTGTATCGCCGAATGAAAGCCGTTGTTGTAGGCGAACTCCACCAACTGCAAATGGTCCTCCCAACTGCCCCCAAAGTCCATCATACACGAGCGCAGCAAGTCCTCCAAAGTTTGGATAGTACGCTCTGACTGTCCGTCTGTCTGGGGATGAAAAGCTGTGCTGAGACGGAGCTTTGCACCCATAGCCCTCTACAAACTCCGCCAAAACCGTGATGTAACACGCGGATCTATATCCGAGATAATACTCAAATGAACTCCATGCAATCTGACTATCTCCTGCCAATACAACTCTATCAATCTATCAAGAGAATCTGTCCTCCGGATAGCTAAGAAGTGAGCAGATTTGGTTAGTCGGTCCACGACTACCCAAATCGCATCACGACCTCTCCTAGTCCTCAGCAAACCCACAATGAAATCCCTAGTGATATGCTCCCACTTCCACTCAGAAACGGGGATCCTCTGGAGGAGTCCAGCAGGTCTCTGGTGCTCAGCCTTAACCTGCTGACAGACGAGACATCTAGCAATAAAATTCACGATGTCCCTCTTCATGCCGTTCCACCAATAGGAACGTCTCAAATCACGATACATACGAGTGCTACCAGGATGAACAGCAAAACGTGATCGGCGACCTCCTGCAACAACTCTTCCAAGATAGGGTGTGCATCGGGTACACACAACCTCCCTCGGAAGTACAGAACACCCTCCTCATCACGTGTAAAATCCGGCTGCTCTCCTGAAAATGCTTGACTGCCCAGAAACTAAATGTGTTGGTCACGGGCCTGAGCCTCTCTGATCCTCGTCCGAACCTCTGACTGGGCCATCAAAGTCACTAGCAGTCCTCTCTCTGTCCGAGACTGCTCCTGTAACCCTAGCTCAGAGAAACTCTAAATCAAATCTGTGACCATCACTCTGTGGCATGCCAAAACTGTTGAGGCAATCTGTGGTCCGGAGTGACCACGTGTTTTGATGTTTGGGCAAAGGGTTTAAGTTAGGTTTACCCTTGTTATCTCATATGTGTATGTTGAGTGTGCAGAATGTACAGGTTACGCATATGGACTTAACTGGACGGCCTCAGTACAGTGAAGGGTGGCATGGAGACAAGCTGGAGGCTTGTGTGCACCCGAGGGACCTTGGAGAGCAGGAACGATGAGCTGATGGGCGCGGACTTCGAGGCGTACGTGAAGGGTGGCATGGAGGCAAACTGGAGGTTTGCGTGCGCATCCGAGGGACGAGGGCCGAAGATGAAGAGGGCGCGAAGGCAATAATTGAGGCTGAGGAGGAGGAGTCAGTCGAGTCGTGAGGATACGAGTGCTGAGTGATTATACTCGGGAAGAGTTCAGCTGGGGACCAGTCGACTGCTCTGGGGGCAGTCGACTGGTAGGTGACTGGTGAGTTGGCTGAGAATTCGAACGTTGGGGTGCAACGGTCGAATTTTGAGTGGGGCAGTCGACTGCCCTGGGGGCAGTTGACTGCCCTGGGAGCAGTCGACTGCCAACGAGGGTTTTCAGCCTGAGTTTATTTAATGAGAACTCGGTTTTAGGCTGAGACTCTTGACGAAACAAGCTTGGTTAAGGCTTGTTAGTAGTCTCTTGAGTCCAGATCGTGTCAAGGTGCTATGACGAGGTTTCTCCACCCATAAGGAGTGACAAGGACTGGCCGGAGGTTATCCGGGGATTGATCCACCGACGGATTCTTGGATTAGTCACCCGTCCAGGGTGGATACCAAGTAAATCAGTTTGTTAGCAGTGCTTTCTTTGTTGTTTGTGTTTATTATTATTGTTTTCGCTTGCGCATACTAACAACGTAGAAAGAACAAGCTGAAGAATCGCTATTCACCCCCCCCTCTAGCGGACATAATCGATCCATCAGTTGGTATCAGAGCGAAGGACCGCTCTTGATCGGACTAACTTCCGAGGGAGCACACGCTAGAGGAAGAAGAACATGGAAGATAAATTTGGGGACGATATTTACACTCCACCGCCCTACGACCATGAAGATTTTGGGTATTGGAGGTCGAGAATGGAGACGTGGTTCGCGATGGAGTGGGAATGTAGAATCACTTGAAGAGCCCTTCAAAGTTCCAAAGGACAAGCACGGAAAGAGGCTTCGTCCTAGATATTGGGACAAAGATCAACAAGAACAATTTCGGGCCAATGAGAAGGTAATTAGTATTTTGAAAAATATTTTGCCTAATAAAATTTTGAGTATGTAGGGGAATACCAAAACGCATGTGAATTGTGGAGCAAATTGAAAGAACTCCATAAAAACCCTACACGAGATCAATTGGTGGAAGAGGCCGAGGAAGTGAACTCAATAGCACAAGAAGAGGAGAAAAAGGAAGAAGAATCATCTACCTCCTCAAGTGAAATGGAAGAAGAGAGTGAGAGGTCCTCCATCTCATCCAGAGAAGAAAAAGAAGAAGTATCAACTTCAAGGATTGAGGGGGAGGAGAGACCTCAATCATACAAGAACAAGAAGAAGCCTCTATCTCTGCCAAAGCAAGGAAAAAGGAACACATCATATGCTTTGGTTGCAACGAAAAGGGGCACTACAAGGACAAGTGCCCGAAAGGTAAAAAGGAGGTAAAATCTACACTCATTTCAAGTTCTTTTAAATCTAACATGAGTTGTAGGAATGGAGGAGCCCAAGAAAAGAAAAAGAAAATCCAATGCTTCACATTTGGAGAGCTAGGGCACTATCACACCAAGTGCCCTAGAAAAGGAGAATTAAAGAAGATGGAGAATTTGAGAAGATGGGAGAAGGAGGAGAGAAAGAGAAGAAGCTTCCATCAAAGGGGAACTTCAAGGGTAAGGGAGGTAATTCCTAATCCTAGATTGAAATGTAATGCAATTTCAAGTTCCTCAATGCATGATAAAAATAGAATTAATCATTCATCCATGCATGCTTACATTAATGAAAAATGCTTAATAGTGCATAATTTTGGTTTCAAATATAATGATAGGACTAGGTTAACAAGATAGATCAAAACCCTAGGAAGAGCATGCATAATGATAGACCCAAACCTCTAGATTTAAGGATCATGGTACTAATCCCAAGATGGGAATGAATGTGCCTAGAAAAGAGGTTGGGCCTAGGAATGTCCAAGGTGGACATATGGGTTCTAGGGTTAGAACTCTAGAAAGAGAAAATCAAGCCTTGAGGGCAAGACTTGGTACATTAGAAAAGACCCTAGAAAGGTTACAGTTGGATCTAAGGGCTTAGACATGGTGTTGGGTAGCTTAAAACTCAATTATGATAGATCGGGTTTGGGATACCGGTCTAAGACCTCCAAGGAAAATGAAAAGAAATATGTTGGGGAAGCATATAATCATAGCAAGGAGGGTAAGTTCAAGAATGGCAAGAAGGTGCCATCAAAAGGTAGAAAGGGTGACTTGACCAAGGACAAGGTGTCCAAGGTTAAGAAGGTCCATTTTGTAGGCCAAGAATCACCGGTGGCACACCGGTGTGGCCTAGTGTGGATTGAGTTACATAGGGAGGTGGCTAAGGCTCAGAGCTCAAGGGGGAGCTCTAGGAGTCTTTGGGATCCATGGTAAACGGATCTCAAAAGTTTCTCTCCTAGGAAATTAGGTGAATTGTGCCAAAAAGGGTTGGAAGACTTGGGTAAGTCTTAATCCTAGATTTTGGCACATTAAAAAGGAAATTAAGGAGAAAAAGATGAAAATGAGGTTATAATTGACAAAATTAGGGTTTAATGGGAAAATATCATGTAATTCACTGATAGAAATGAATTGTAATCAAGCATTGGAAGATACATTAAGAAGAAGTCGAAATTAGAACTGTTGGGTTGTGTTTAAGTGATACATTTTAGAGAAAGTTGAGTTTCGTGCCAATCTTAGGATCCGGAGTACATTTGTTTGGAAACGTATTTTTCCCAAGTAGACATTGGCCCCATAAATCTCCCTACTAAATTTCATAATTTTTGGAGATTTATGGAATTAACTAGACATTACTGAAATTGGGGTTGAAAACCTGAAATTCAGGTATCAGTCAACTGCCCTGGGGGCAGTCGACTGGTCCGAAGTGGTTTCAGCTCCGAGACTATTCTGTAAGGTTTACCAGTCGACTGCCCCAGGGGCAGTCGACTGGTCAGCTGTAACTAATGGCTAACACATTTGCTTGTTGTGTTTTGTAACTAACCTTAGTTGTAGGATCGAAGGACTGGTCTTCTGCAAGTGAGGTGTCTCATGGGGCAAGGCGCCCGGATGGATACGGGCGCCCCAGTGTAAAGGCAAACACCAAACCACAGCCGCGAAGCCTCTGGACCAAGGCAGCTCAAGCGCCCGTGAGGTCACAGGCACCCCCATCAGCTCAGGCGCCCATGTGGAGATCGATAAGCGCTGACCGAGCCTGCGGATAAGAGATCACGTAGGGAAAGCCACGTGTTAGGCGCCCCCATCGACACAGGCGCCCGTATGGGTGCTATAAAGGGGGTTCACCCCCAAGGCTTCAACATCCATTGCTCTCAACGCTCCAGACACTTTCACTCAAACGCTGCGCTCCGACAAAGTTCGACTTCGAGATTCCAACGCCGACGACGACCCTCTGCTCCGAAATTCGATCCACCTCGGGTGTCGGTAAAACTTTAAATTACGAAAGTGTTGTTAATTCAATTTCCAATTCTATACTGTACTATCAATCTGCAAAAGTTTTCCCAAATATAGAATTCCCCAAAGTAAACAGTCAAGGACCGTGGGCCTTGGAGTAGGAGCCGACCGCGACTCCGAACCAAGTAAAACCAATTTGAGTTCACGATTTGATTGATTTTCCGCTACGTATTTTCTCGAGTATTCCGAAGAAAAATTAACTTCGATATTCACCCCCCTCTATCGAGTTTCTACGATCCAATAGATTTTGCTTTGACTACAACAATTGGGTGTAGTAGAGTCATAGCAGAATGGTAGCAGGAAGACAACGTAGCAAAATACTGGAAGAAACTTGTGAAATTGTTGTTTTAAAACAGCTAGCCGAATCCTCCTTATAAAGGGCATTGTAGGTGCCTCAAACATTACCAAGGCGCCTCCAACGAATTTGATATGATTAGTATTTATCGGCCATTTTTCTCTTAAAGGCACCTTCAATCCACTCGAGGGGCCTCCAGTAGCATTCGAGGCACTTCCAATCCACCCGAGGCGCCTCCAGTGGCTGAAGTTTCATCGACGAAGTCTATCTGCGCAAAGGTGCCTTCATCCCTTTATGTCTCCTCTAGTATCTCAACTTCCTCCCTTTGATCCTTTGTCCAATATCGAGGTCGGAGACGTTTCTCCTTTTTGTCCATTAGAGCTTCGAATGGAACCTCCAATGCGGTCCAATGGTCCCAATCCATTTAGAACCAAGTCTCTAGTCACTTTTTCCAATAATTGAAATTGTCTCGATCATATGGAGGTGGGATCCGAGTATTTCATCCTAGCGGACTTTCCAAATCCATCTTCCTCTAGCGCCTTTGCTCCTTTGGTGGTTAGCCCAACAAGAGCGAGCCTCGCTCTGATACCACTTGTTGAGACTTGATCCTACGGATAGAGGGGGGGATGAATAGCCAATCACCCACTTGATTCATCGGTTCTTCCTACACGTGTTAGTATGCAACGGAATATAACACAAACTAAAACTAACAAGGAAGAACATAAACCAATTTAACGTGGTTCGGAAATAAAACTCCTACTCCACAATAGTCCGTAAGGTGGATGATCCCGATTCGTCGATGGATGGCTCCCCGAAAAACCTCACTACAACCTTACAACCACACCTGAGTACTTGTAGACTACTAATAAGCTTTACCTAAGCTTATTTCATCAACTTTTGCCCAACCAAACTGAGCTCTCTTAAATAGAGCTCATTGCTATTCTAACCATTACCAGTCGACTGTTGCCAACACCAGTCGATTGGTCCACCCAAATTTGAATGTTACAACCTAACGTTCGAATTTCAACCGACATCAGTCGACTGCACAGAAGATCAGTCGACTGATCTTTCTATGCCCAACACTAGTTGACTACTCCCAGCATTAGTCGGCTGCCTAAATTTTAAACCTACAATTTCAACCCCAAGTACAGTCACTCAGCACTGGTCCTCGCCCGACCAACCTAGACCTAGCCTTCTAGCCTCCTCCATCAGTCTTGCGTCCCTCGGATGCCTCTCCATCCTTCACGCCTTGCCTTTTGGAGCTTCCTTCAGCCTCAGACTTTGTTATCGGGTCTTCCTTTGCCAAGATGTCACTTGGACTTTTCTCCTTCGTACCTGTATCCTGCATTCTCACAATGCAATATCAAATACAACAATAAACCTAACTTAAACCTTTGCCCAAATATCAAAACCGAAGGTACCTAGATTGCTCCAACAGTTGGGTAAATCTTGTTCTTGAAAAAGGAAATGAATGAAGTTCATCAGTCAGCTAACTCCTCTTATGTTAGTACTTGATCTTTCTGCAAGACTAATTGCACTCGGGTAACTAGATCATCCAATGTCAATGTGGCTAAGGTAATTGCCATTTTACAAGCTCATATGCCTCCGATTTTCTACTCCAGTACCTTCTGGTGACCTCATGGAATTCAGTCGTTAATTTATCAAAATCCACAACATACTCTAGAGTCGATCATTCTTGGTTTCGAAGATTCCTTCGAGCTATAGTGTGGCCAATTGAGATTTAGAATGAATGATAACTTGAGAGGCTCTCACATGCTTGGCAGCTCGGAGCCCAACTAACAACACCTTATACTTGGCCTCAATTTTAGAAGCTTAAAAATTAAACTATAAGATTATTTGCATTACCTCTTCATGGGGTGAGATCAATAATACTCCCTCTCCATTGCCTTGCTTCATTATTGACCTGTTGACAAAAAGTCTCCCTCAACACCATACCTTGTGTCTAAGTAAAGAAGTCAAGTAGTGCTTGTGCTTTGATGGCCGTTCGGGATTGGCATTATATATCGTAATCACTGAGCTTTATTGTCACTGAGTTTTATTGTCCATTTAATAAGTCATCAAGGTCTTTGAGTTATTAAATACTCAACCCAAGGTGTCGTTGGTGAGCATGATGATGGGATGAGATAAGAAATATAATCGCAGTTTGCTAGTTATCATTGTTGGTGCAGTTTGTACTAAAAATCAAACTCAGATTTTTATGCATGACAAAAGGTTAATGTTAAATGTTATGTTTGTCTAATATATTTACCAACTGTGCAGGAATGAAATACTTACGATCTGACTTTAGGTTGAAGTCTAGTTAGGTTTGAAGGACCTGATAATTAGTAGAAAGTTCAGTTGGATCCATGAGACCTAACAACTTGCTAAACCCAAGTAGTTTCATACATGGCAGGAAGTCTAGTTGGGTCTACGAGACCTGACAACTAGCTGAAGTCTAGATGGAGCATCTAGCAGGAAAACCTAGTGGGTCAATGTTAAAATAAGGAGACTTAGAGGGCTAAAAGGCAAAAAGGGTTCTTAAGGGTGTGGATGGAGGTTTCTAAACTTGAAGGGGTGGAATGTAAAATGACCATCCTCTTAAAGCTTCTCCTCTTCTCCTGTTTGGCCGGTGTGTTCATTTTCTCCTCCTCGACGATTTCGATTCGAGCGGAGAGTTGCGTCTCGAAGCACGCGATCATCGACGGTTGTCGCCTTCCTCTCGAGCTCGGATCGATCTTCACTCCAGGTAGATTGAAGGTGAGTTGAGTTTGTTGCTTATTTTCTTTTCCCTTTTCCAATCTCTCCAAGGTATTTACGAATGTTTTGGACTTGATCTCTCCTAATCACGGTTGTTTCTTGGGTGTGCCTCGGATGATCTAGGGTTTGAGAAAAGGGCTTAGCTCAGAGCTGGGGTTGATCGTGGTGGATCTTCTAACTGAGCCTGTTCTTGCTAGACTTGGGCAAAGTTTTGCCGACGCGGGATCTAGGTAAGGATCTGTTGATTTCGTTTAGAACCTGATCGGTAGTGGTTCCGATTGATTTTGTTTCTCCACCATGAGCCCAACTTACTGTCGAATTTGGCTTCTTTTCTATTCTTGATCAATTTCAGTTTACATCAGTGAGGGTAATCAGATTTGTTGATTTTGTTTTGGAGCTTCTGGTTGAGGGGTTTTACATTGATCGACTCTTTATTGAGCACTCTTCTTCCTTGTTTGTTGTGAATTGCTGGTATGGGATTAGAATGGGAATAGGGTTGATTCGAATCTTGTTCCAATAATTTGGTTTTGATATGATCAAATATGAGTTCTAATTTGGCGCTAGTTTGGCTAATCAAATTGTAGGAAACCGATCAGATCAGTGGATGAGTTCATGAATCATGCTTTCTCTTCTTCCCTATTATAATCCACTGATTAGATCATTATCAGGTTTGTGATCTGCCATGAGGTGTCTTATGCTCTGATTGGTTTTTTCTATGCGGATTTCTTTTGCTCTGATTAGTGGGGTTTATACCAATTCTGTGAGGTTTTCGATTACTTCTTTGTTGTCGAGGAGTTGCCCTGTGATACTATGGTTTTGATTGGAATGTTTATATATCTAAGCTGCAAATTCATCCTAGTGCTTACATATGTTGCCGTAAACTCATGGGAAGTTTGTTTTGAGCTTTGTATGGTGGAATTAAGTGGATGATCTTCTTGGAATTGGTTTTGGGGCAGTGTATCAAATTGTGCACTTCATTTAGAGCTAATGATTCGGATTTGTACATTGTAGATCGTGGAGCCTTTGGGTTAATAGATTAGGTTTAACTGAGATGATCACTTGGGTTTAAGATTTGAGGTAAGGCTAACTTGAACCAGGGTTGATCCCATTTTACTTGGCGTGTAACTTAGCTAAAATTATTAGTTATATGATTAGCTAAGTTGAGTTTTTGCTGCAGGACACTGATCGATTGCAGATATATATTGGACGGGGTTCTCTACGCGCATGGATTTCTTCATATTGAGGCGAGTACCTTTGACTTATCTACCTTTGAGATATATCCGGTTTATTCTCGTATAGCTTGTACACGGTATGGATTAATCGTGAGTAGTACCTTTCATGTATTCTGCTAGATTAGTTCTGGATCAGGATTTATGACCTAGACCTGTGCATATTTTAGATTCTGATTAGATCTTTCGGTTGGATGTTGTATGCGTTTAGTGTCATGCACCATGCTTGCACCTTTGCATAGCTGGCGATCCTGGGCTCCCTTGTGGTCGAGTCGAGTTGTCATATCATGTGGTGTACACATAGCCACTCATGGGTAGTGGCTACCAAAGGGCGTGTCCAGTATTAGAGACCCTTCTGAGTGTGTACATTTGCTCTGTGCTGCTCCGCTCGGTCGATCATGGGTAGCGGTACCGGAGCGTGATAGTAGGCAGGGGTCCCTCCTCTTTTTGGAGATATAAGGAGATGAGAGATTTATCTCTCCTATTGGACATGGGGTCGGAGTATTTACTCCACCAGTATCATGTCCACTCGGTCACTCAAGAGTAGTGATAGCAGAGTGCGTACAGTTGTCATAGCCCTACACCTAGATGAGTACTTTCGCCAGCATCTTCACTGATGACCTATGATGATGGCTGACTGGTGACAGGGGTGACTATGTCATTGCATTATGTGCATGATGCATGGATTGCATTTATTTATTTTTGCTGCATTTGTTTGACATGCACATATAACTTGTGATATGTATACAACCGACAGTCTTGTTTTACCCATAGAGGGGTATTGATATGTATGATACCGAGGTAGTTTGACATTGGTATGCATTATTTTCTTACACCTCAGTTTAGCATTTTCTACTTCTGTACCTGATATTATCTTAGCCGGACTCTTCTGCTAGTATAACTTATTTTGCATATTAGATATGTGTATTCGCTGAGTTCATGGACTCACCTCGTTAGCCATATTTTTATTTCAAGATGATCTCCTGGAGTGTCCAGCGGCCTGTCCCAATACCTTTGGTTCGAGGCGACCCGTCGTTTTTATGTTGTATTATTCGATATGTTGAATTTTCCATTTTTATTTGTGGCTTTCTATTTCTGTTTGTGTCTCGGATTATACTTTTGTGTGCCATGAAGGCCCATGTTGGTGTATGCTTGTCGTAAGTCATACCGGTATATGACTTTGTATGCTGTGATGTCTTGGTTTTCTTTTTATGTTGATATTGCCAGCCGTGTTGGCTGAGGGATAGAGGTGGTCGTTTAGGCCTTGTACACATGCTTGAGTGTCCGTCGTATATGAAAGATGCTATCCGATTCTATATTTGGTCAGCGGCTCCTCTCAGGGGTGTGACAGTCAAGAAGTTGAGTAAATCTATAAATGATAAGTAGAGGTAAGTCACTGGAAAAGAGAGATCCAGTAAGGACGAGTCCCTGTGGGACTATAGGCACCGTCCAACTTAGAGCCATTTTAGATATCTAAGTTAGGACTATAACTAGATCCTAGTTTCGGGAAGACATGATCTAATTACTAAGTATTTCATAATTATATGAAATTAATATGCTAACCTAATTTTGCAGGGTATATTTTATTTTGTCGACTATCAAATTTTACAGAGCTAAATTACAAAAAATAGTCTCGAATGAACAGTGTCTGAGGTAATATTTGAAGATAAACTTTAGTGGCTGGTGATGGCCTAGAGTCGACTAGAGGTGCCTTAGGTCTTGATAAAGGCGCCTTCGAATTGATAAGCTGCGCAAACCTTGTATTTGATCAAAGTTCAATGATGGAGGTGCCCTAGATGGGATTGTAAGCGCCCTCAACAGAACGTAAAAGCACTGTTCGACCAAGCATTCAAGAACAACTTATATACAAGCTAATACGATCAGTCTACTGCTACGTTCTCGCACTACTAGGACTCTACTAGCCCGACCGTTGCCAGTAGATCGACACCAACACCCAAGCCTGATTGAATTCTTCATATTCGAGTTTGGTAACAATGTTGTTTCTATAAATTTCATATACTTGCAAAGGAAAATGTAGGTTTTTACACTTTCCTCATTCTCTGATTGTATTCTACTACTCTATCGGGAGTTTACCAGTAGAGAGATTTAGTGAATTATCCATCGGAAAGGTCCAAGAGACCTAGGTCTTGGCGTAAGAGTTATCGAAGACTTCGAACCAAGTAAAATTACTTGTGTTTTTTCTTTTCGTGCTTTTTATTATTTAGTTGTTTTTCCGTTGTGCACTTGAATTTCAAAAATCCAAAATTTTAAAACACACATGATTCAACCTCACCTCCCCTCTCCCCTCCTTCTCACGTACATTGATCCTATAAGTGATATCAGAGCTTCGTTAGCTCTGAATCAGTGAAATCACCCTTCGGGTAGGGGGTTATGTTTTTCAATTTTGTGTTTTTTTTACTTAAAATCCAAATTAGTGCAATCACTTCTTTTAGATAGGGTTCTCGTAGTTTTTACTATTTACTCAAAATTTATGCAATACGAAACTAGAACTTTTCAAGTTGAGCATCCTGCACATTTGATTAATTCATCAAATAACAACAATACTTAAATTGAACCTTTGACAGTATCAAAATATAGATTTGATTTTGATGCATCCTGGACCAACAATCTCTCCTTTTTTGATATTTGATAATCTAGGGTTGATGTTAAGTTTAAAGAAATAATAATAATTATTAAATAACTCCTCCTCATGTTTAAACTCCCACTGAATTTAACATCTCTCCACCTTTGACCGACATTAAAAAAATGAGGTCATTGCAAAAATATTTTCAAGCAACAAATTAAAGTTAATTTTTGAGATGGAAATTTTTTTAAAAAATCTTATTAAGTAGTAATAACATCAATTTTCAAAAATGAATGACACAAACTTTTATAGTTTAAATTTTGAAAACAATACTAAGTAAAAACATTTTTAAACATTTTCCAAGGTGAAAATATTTTTCAAGATAAATTTTGTAAATTATGTAAAACAATTTCTATGAAAATTATTTTTGAAATGAAAATTTTGGAAGTCAATTTTTTTTGAAAAACTTTTGAAAATAAATTTTGAAAACTGTGAAAAAAAAATTTCTAAAGGAAACATTTTGGAAATAAATTTTGAAAAATTTTCTAAGATAAAAATTGTGAAAACACACGTTTGAAAATTTTTTCTAAAGGAAAGATTTTGAAAATAAATTTTCAAAAATTTTATAAGATAAAAATTTGGAAAACATAATTTTGAAAATTTTTCTAAGGGAAATATTTTGAAAATAAATTTTGAATTTTTTTAAAGATAAAAATTATGCAAATGAATTTTACAAAAAGCATGTTTGAAAACATGATTTAAAAGAATTTTTAAAAAGAATTGCTCCCCTTAATTTGACATTTTCTTTTGAAACAAAAGTATCCTAAAGTCCACGCATGAATAGGTTTTGAAAATATAAAAAAAATCTAGAGAATTATCCTTATTTAAATGGTCTAACTTTAGTTTTTAGCTATTTATCATAAGATATCAGTTTTTGACTAAGGTTAGTCTAGTTGAATGTTTGGGCTCTAGTTAGTTTTGACTACAAAAGGATTTCCCAAATTGATCAATGATTGTTTAAAACCTGGATTTATATCAAAACACAGATAAAAGCATCTAAAATCTAGGCTACACCCTAAGCATCTTACCCAATTCTATATTTTATAATCAACAAATAAGGAACCCTAATATGTTTGTGAAATGCTGACTACTTAAAATTATAGGTTCATGCTTTCTACGGTATGACCTAGGCTAGCTCCACCCTAAAATTCTGACCCTAAGTTTTTGGAAACCACGAAGTATAAGTTTTTGAAAACTTAAATTTCAAAAGTAAGTACAATAATAGAAAGCCTATTGTACAAAGCACATCCTAGAGTGATATATTGGGAATATAAACCTAAAAGTACATGCACAAAAAGTAAGGAAAGCAATTAGATAATAACACAATAATTGAATTGTCAGATAAAGCATAAAGCTAGGATAGATCAAGGTTTGAACAAGTCAAGTAAATAAGTAGGTGTAAATTTGAAACATGCCAATAGAGTCAAATATCATATGGAGAAGGCAGGGAATCATAATCAACATAAAGATAGTCAATCATTCTATGCTGCTCTTCCTCTAGAGTATTAATACGATCGGTCATGTCTTGACGAAAATCTATGAGCTGCCTTTGGAATGAAGTGTACTAGTCCTAGATCATGATCTGGAGTGAGTTGAAGCGACTGAAGATGTCATCGCGAAGTCAACTATAATGGTCACTAGTATGTGGAGGAACTATAGATGATGTACCCTGAGCTGCATCTAGTAATGGAGTCATGGTGAACTCCTGGACTAGATTATAAGGCTCCACAAAAGGTATGTCCTCAGCATCAACCTCCTCTCTAATGGGTATGATGTAACATAGATGACTGTGCTTATATACAAGACCCTATGAACTAGCTTTGGACCCATCCAAGGATAACTGATGAATACCCACTAGATCAAAATCAGATAACTCTATCAATTCTCCCCGTCCAGCACCTATCCCTAGTGATGCTATGAAAGCTATATGTTGGAGTTGGAAGCACAAGCTAATCAAACTTGTATTTAAATATTGGCAAAGGTTCAAAATTAAGGGTTGTTATAATCTAATGAGCTTACTTGAGTGTGTAGGCAAGTCCTAGTTGAGGCTAGGAAAAGAAATCCTAGCCAGTGATTGAGCAAAGAAGTCCTGGTCGGATAATTGGGCAAGAAGTCCTAGTCATGTAGATTGGCCAACGAAGTCCTAGTCAAGGGGACTGGCAAAAGACTTGGCAAATCAAGAACATGTGGCGAAAGTCATGGGGGTCACAAACACCAAGCGGAAGTCTAGGTGAGCCTAGGATCAAATATCTAGGAGAAAGTCTTGAGGGTCAGGATCAGATGTTGAGCAAAAGTCCAAATAGATCTAGACGACTGGATGTTTAGCAATAAGGTTAACTCTCCTGAGAGAAGTAAGTAAGGATGGATTCTCCGTTGTGGGAACAATAAGCATCAGTTAGACTAGGATTTCATCGAAATCCAAAGTCAGAACTTGATAGTCCCGAGACTATCTAAAATGTTTTATATTCATATTATGCATGTCGTGATAACTTGGTGTTGTACGAAATCAAAGATGGAGTTAAGCATTCTAGGAACCTGGAGGTCCAAGCACCCCGAATGGGTCTAGACACCTGGATATGCCCAAACTTAGTCGCAGACCTTCAAAATTAGCATACTTCCATTGGTCAGTACATGTCAACTCCAGGTGCCCGATTGTGATCCAAACGCCTGGATCAAGATAAAGTTTGGTGGATAAAGTTTCATCGAGGTCACGCCACATCAGTTTGATGAGGGCGCCTGGGACTGGTCTAGGCATCCAAAGAAGGATATAAAAGGAGCATCAACTAGCAGCTTCAGGACATCATTCCAAGCAACTTTCATACTTGTGCATTGTTCCGAAAAGCACTCCACGATGCCAATGTGTTGCTCCGATGACAACGCCTAAGCTTCTAATTCTAAATTGTCAGTATAATTGTTGTTTTTAATTGTACTTTCAATTCTAAATTATTTGTAATCATTCGAGTGATTATTGGATTGCCCAACAAAAACACTCAACGAGTGCGGGCCTTGGACTAGCAGCACAGGTTGTGAACCAAGTAAAAACAAAGTGTTAGCATTGTTTTCTTTGACTTCTCATTCTGTTTCTGCTATGTATTCTCGTGTTTTCCGAAAAAGTAAAAAAGTGACTCGCGCTATTTACCCCTCCTCCTCTAGCACGTTTTCAATCCTACAATTGGTATTAGAGCGGGAGCACTCTGAATTAGTGCAACCACCATTCAAGCATTTACTTTTTTTTCTTTTTTTCTTTTTCATTTTTAGTAGATAATTAGAATCGGTGCAATCACCCCTTCTGATAAAGTCTTCTTATCGCTCATGTTTTCTTCTCTCTCGAAGTTGGTGCAAGACCACTCGAGTTATTTTTTTATCTCTCTTCTCCTGCACTACTAATTCAATACCATGTCTTGGTACTTTCCTTGTTTTTGTTTTGTGAGGATCTTTTTCTAATGACCCATCAAGAAGGCTACAGTACTGCCCGCTCGCCTCTTTTCTCCGACGAGGTTTTCAACTACTGGAAGAGCCGGATGAAATACCACCTACAGACCTACATCAATATGTGGATAATCATCTAAACTGAGTTCGAGCCACCCTTCAATGGTAATGGAATGCTTATGGGATGCGTAAACTAGGACACATCAATAAGGAAGAAAATCGCGATAGATGCAAAGATACTCAAACCCTTTAGTACAACCTAACTAAAGAAGAACTGAACTAAATCAAACCCTTCAATAGTGTAAAAGAACTATGGAACAAGCTAATAGAGCCACATAAAGGCACCTCCGACACAAAAGTAAGTAAATGTGATTTAATATTTAATAAGTTGTACAACATAAAAATGAAAGAAGGAAAATCAGCAAGTTAGCTCCACGCTTGCATCCAAGATCACCTCAATGGTCTCCACGTAATTGGTCAGAAGGTGGAGAGTCGCGATATCATCACATATACTCTAAATATATTTTCGAGGAATACTTTGTGGGTATATATGAAAGATGCTTACAAAGTTTTCAAGGATTTTTTTCTATTAGATTAGATAAACTATTTTCATAATTTGAATTGTACAAACAGATTAATGCATATCCTATCCAGAAAGGGATTGCTTTGGTTGCAGGGAAAATCAAGACAAAGGTGCTAAAACAAAAGATACGACTCGAGACCGAATCCAAAGACGAGTTAGATTTTGAAGATGACAAAGAACTCGTAAGTTGGCTAAATCCAATATTTGGGTCAAGTCACTCCAAAAGGAGGTAAAAGCCCTTAAGGAGGAGACTAACTCAAGCCCATTGATTGAATCAGTTTAACATGGAACTTCAACTAAGTCCAACAACTTGAGGAAGAAAATTCCACTTTGAAAACTCAAGTCAAAGAACTTCAGAATTCGTTGGAATGATTCACCTTAGGTTCCAAAAATCTAATATTATTCTTGTAAAACAAAGGGTTGTATACAATCGATACGGACTAGGATACAAAGCTAACTCACGATTTAAATCTTACATGTAAATTTTAAATCAAAATAGCAACCAAGTTCAAGCATGAGTCCCTAAAATAAGCTTGATCAATCAAGTTGGACCAAATGACTCTTGGATTCCTAAGGGTCAAATCCATTACCTAGATAAACCTTATCGTGGTTATTGTTGATGTAGTCTGGCTCGATTGTTGTTTTGGTGTTGACACCGATTTAAGGTTTGATTTAAGTTTGGTTGAGCGAATTTGGGTTAAGTCCTGGTCAGGGACTGGGCATGAAAGCCTGGTGAGTGAAGCCAGGTCCTAGCTTGGGAAGCTAGGTTGGTTGAAATCCCGGTGAGTGAAGCCGGGTCCTGGTGAGTGAAGCTAGGTGATGGAAATCTCGGTGAGTGAAGCCGGGTCCTGGTGAGTGAAGCCAGGTGATGGAAATCCTGGTGAGTGAAGCTGGGTCCTGGTGAGTGAAGCCAAGTGATGGAAATCCCGGTGAGTGAAGCCGGGTCCTGGTGAGTGAAGTCAGGTGATTGAAATCCTAGTGAGTGAAGCTAGGTTGAAATCCTGGTGAGTGAAGCCGGGTCCCAGTGAGTGAAGCCGGGTGACCGAAACCCTGGTGAGTGAAGCCAGGTCCTAGCTTGGAGGACTAGGTTGAAGTCCCAGTGAGTGAAGTTGGGCATGGCATGAGTCAGAGAAGGGCTGGAGGCTTGTTCTCGTGACTTAAAGTGCATTTGGGCTTGCCTGGATCGGTCTGGTGACCGATCAGGGAAGTTGGCACGGTGCTCCTTCGTGGATCGGTCTGGTGACTGATCAGGGAGCATATAGTTCACCTGCTGCTCTGCTCCGGATCGGTCCGGTGACCGATCAGGGAGCATCCAGTAGGTTTTGGGAACCATACTGATATGCTCCTGATCGGTCTGGTGACCGATCAGGGATACTGTTCAGATCGGTCTAGTGAATGATCATTTGTCGCAAGGTTCTCACTATCACCGATCATGATGACTCCTGATCGGTCTGGAAGCAGCCTGATCGGTCTGGTGACCGATCAGGCTGGAGCATGATTGGTCTGGTGACCGATCTGGAGTGTGCAGCAGAATGCTAGATTGGTCTAGGGACCAATCAGGAGTGTGCAAAAGACTGTTGGATCGGTCTGGTGACCGATCAGGGTCCTTCCTGATCGGTCTGGTGACCGATCAGGAGTAGAACTTTAATTCAAATAAACTGTCAGAAGCTCTGATCGTGACTGTTTTCTCTACCGATTCTCTGATACATTGCTGATTTCATTTGATATGCATTGCTAAGCCTCTGGTGGAGTGTGCAGGTGATAGCAGGTGATTCAAACACTCAAGGAAGGTCAATGGGAGGCTTTCCTTGGAGCAGGTTTGTTTGTTTCTCCTTCTCAGGTTTCAACAGCAACTGAGGCATGGCTGGCGACTGACGGAGGCTCAACTGGAGAGGGACTTCAGTGGACTGAGTGCTCAGGGAGGTCAGTGGGTTCAGGCTGTGCTCAGGGGATGCTGATGGAGCCTGGTGATGAAGCAGAAGCTTAAGAGGAAGATGAGAAGCAGAGGAGGCGACGAGAACGAACAGGAAAATAAGCAAGTGTGGCTGTGTGTTTCGCTGTTGTTGTTGTGCTCCTTGTGTAGCCTCTCTCTTGAGCTTTCTTGCTACTGTCTTGTGAGAGGTTCCTCCTTAGTCTCGTGTGCTTACCTTGTATTCATCTACTGAGGCGATTGTGGAGAGGTTTCTCCACCGAGAAGGAGGCGCTTGATATCCGGTGTTCACCGGGGCTTGATCTGCCGACGATCAAGGGATCGCCCACCTCATGGGCACGCCAAGGAGTAGAGGCAAGTTATCCCCGAACCTTGTACATCTCCGTCTTAGCGATTTGGTTTGCTTTCTTTCTTTGTATTGTTCTGTTTGTGTTGTTTGCTTCCGCTGCTACTAACCTGATCACGCAGAAAACTTAAGAGAGCAAATTTTAGTGATTGACTATATTCACCCCCCCTCTCTAGCCATCCGAGTTCCAACAGTTATGAGCCAGAGTGAGCAAATAGAAAAACTATCTTTTCTTGGTATGCATATTTGATTGGTTTACTATTTTTTCTTGCATGCTTAGTTTCATTTTTGCTTAACTTAGAATGGTTAGATAAAGACTTAGTTTAATTAAGACTTACTTAACCTAGTACAGTGTCACGCCCCCAGAGGCACATGCTTCCTCGAAAATCGGACAGCATTGTGACGCCCGCCCTTATATCTACTCTCGGGGCGGGGTCACGTACTATCATTCGTATAAAATTTTTTTTTTTTCTTTCTTAAAGTACTAATAACAAAGTACTAAGCATGCTTGTTCAAAACCAACCTATAACATGATAGGTTCAACTCATAATATAGTCAAGTATATGAGTAATCCAAGTGTAACATTTATTACTAAAGAAATGTTAACATAAGCAAAATATTGTAGATATGAAGATCTTTATTTCCCGAGCCACCACCCCACACATCTTCAGCCCTCCTGCCTCTTCCTTTAGTTTAAGTGTCTCTTACCCTAATCTGCAGCATAAGACAACATATAAACTAGTAAGCACAAATGCTTAGTAAGATCCTGTCCTACTCGCAAAATCCATATCATAGAAAGATAAGAGAATAATCACATTCAAGCATGGTAAGTGTTTAAGCATGTTAAACATCTAAGCATATTAACTTCATAGGAAGGTTTCTTTGAAAACATATAACATAATACTTGAATATAGCATAATCATTAGGGCCCGGCTTGTACTTCATGTTTTGCGCGCGCCCCTAAATAGGAACGAGGTAGCTAATCCCGAACCACTAGGGTTTACTAGGCCTTCTCAAAAGTCCTTCAGCCTAGTATCATAATCATTTGACTCGCTTTAAGAGTCTATAGTACAAGCCATTACAAAATAAAATAATTATCATGTTCTTTATTTTCATAAAGTATGCTCTTAGTCTCAACCTTCTAGGGAAGCATTCTTTAGGCCCTAAGCCTTCTTCGTTCATGCCCTACAAGGCTCATTCTTATGCATATGAATGCATCCATAATCATGATAACTAGCCTAGTATAAAGCATGCATTTCATAAGGGTGCCCCATGGGCTATAATGCATGCTCATACATAGATCTCCATAATCATGATAACTAGCCTAGTATAAAGCATGCATTTCATAAGGGTGCCTCATGGGCTATAATGCATGCTCATACATAGATCATAATTCAACCCCTTAGACATATCTTATATATGACAAGGTTGATCACATAAATCATATTCATATCATAGGAAGTGGTAGCATGCTTCATGGGTAAATCAAATGGTTCCTAACCCTAAAACTAGGGTCTTGGCCGAAACTCAAGGCTAGGGAGAGTTCCATTTTTCCTAATCCAACATTCCATTTAAACATCATTTGCATATACATATCATCATCCCAAACATAAGCATATCTCCTAGGGTACATCTCATACAATCATCACATATATAGGCATATGATCTTACTAAACACAATCATAATCTCATAGGGTAAGTTGTCCTTCACAACCTCATATTTCATGCCTTGGCCAAATGTTACATGCTAAGGAATCCAATCAAACATTTCCTTTCAATATCACATGCATATACATCTCATATCATTTTACATAAGCATATCACATAAAATAATTTAACCTTCACAAACCCTAAGGTTTCATGCCTTGGCCGAATGGTGTAGGGTAGGAAAACTAGGGTTTTGAAATTAAACCTTCACACAAGCATTTATTCAAACACCTTGTCTACACTACTAGACATGGACACATCCTAGGATAGCAAACAACCCAAAAATCCTAGCCTATTCTCCTTTGGCCGAAACTTGTAGGGTAGAGTAGGCTAGGTTTTTGACATCCAATCTTCACACAAACATTTACACAAACACTTTATCTACAATACTAATCATGGACATATCATAGGATAGCATGCAACCCAAAAAGCCTAACCCTTCCTCCTCTTGGCCGAAAGTTGTAGGGTGGCTAACCCTACTTTTTGTTATCACAACATGAAGGAAACCAATATATATTCATACCCTAAGTTCATAGGGATCTCCTCATGCAATAAGAAGTAACCAAGGCCTATTAAATGGAGGTGGCCGAAAGTTTCATAAAGGAGGAAGGTTTCCTTTTCAAAAACAACAATAAGAAGAAGCATACAAATCAAACAATAACGATTACGCTGCAGGCGAGGGGATACTGACATCCTTTCGCTTGAGATTCTACTTCTTTAAGTCCCTTAGGGTACCCTTGGTTGAAGGAGAAGTGAAGGTTCCTCTTACTCTTTCTTCTCTAGACTCCTTGGCCCTAATAGAGGGCAAGAGCCTTCTTCCTTCCAATCCCCTAGGGTTAGAACCCTAGGGAGCACTTTTCAAAAAATGGAAAAGAGGAGAGGAGAAGAAGGAATTTCGGTGGGGAAGAGAAAGGAAGAAGAAGAGGAAGTTACTCACACCTCTTCCCTCTCTTATTTATACTTTTCTCATGAAAAGACATGTCTCTTCACTATTACACGCTTAACAAGCATGTTTCTTATTCTCTCAACAAGAAACAATGCTTGGTGTAGTGGTTAAGACATGGAGAGTGCAACTAGGAGGTTTAAGGTTCAATCCTTGCTTCCTCCCTTCTACTTCTTTTTATCACAATTTGCACTAATCCATATCAAAGCCCTTTAAGCCAAGCCTATCATGAAATTTCATAATATTAATAATATTTCATGAATTCATAATATTTCATAATATTCCATAAATATTATTTCATAATATTTTTAATATTTCATATTCATGAATCTATAATACTTCATGAATCCCATAATATTTCATAATGAATTCACAATATTATTCACATAATATTTCATAATGAATTCACAATATTATTCATGGTGAAATTTTGGGGTGTTACAATCCTACACATCTTATAAAAAGTTCGTCCCGAACTTTAAACAATTCCCAGGTACTCAAATTGTAAAAATTGGGGTGTTACAAGCATCTCCCCTGTACGGCGGACAATATGGGGCAAATATACATCATATCTCCTCAATATAACTCAGCCACAAGCGGCTGACATCACAATAATATATAGAAATCACAACCACGCAGTTTTATATCGAAACAAAATAAATAACGGATGGCTCTGCCACCTTAAACATAAAATGAAATTACAAACCAAAAGAGAACTCAAATGTCTCTAATAACGACAAAACCCAATAACGAATAAAATGCAACTCCAAGTACTGAAACAAATAACTAAAACAAATACGGAAGACTAACTCAACTCGACACTGGGGACTGGCAACTGGATACTCTCCTGGCTCCAAGAAATACTTCTACCTGCTATCTGAAACAACAAAAAAGAAAGCAGGGGTGGTGAGTCCGGGCGGACTCTGCGGGTATATGAGTAGACAAATAAGCATGGCATAGCAAAAGGTAAAATAAGTAGAGAACTAAAAGGGTACAGTCCATAAGGAATATAAGATTTCCTAAACATGCATAACATATATAAAACAACGAGATATAAAACCGAATAACAACTGATATAAAACAGAATATAACAATAGAACCAAGAAATACATGCATGTCAATCAAGTGCAACAACCATAGCTCATATAAATGCATCAAACACAAGCAAATGCATAAAAGAAATACGTATGCACATGATGCAATGACATGTGTCACCCCTGACGCCAGTCAAGCCGTCAACACATCCCATCTGTGTGACCGAGTGGGTAGGGCTGTGACAACTGTACCACTCCAACAACAAATATCACAAAGGTGTGGTTGAGTGGACAGGATGCTGGGGAGTCCACACTCCAGACCCCGGTACATCGGGGGAGTTATCAACAGCTACAATATCCCTCGAAAAATAATGGTGAGGGTCAGCCACCAACAGCTCATCCCTCTAAAAACAACGGTGAGGGTGTCACTGTTTGGCACAACAGGACAGATGCTCGCACTCTAATAACTACCACGATAACAAGTGGTTGAGTGAATCAAGCAACAATATGACTAACGACGGCTTAACCAAATGTAAGCCTAACAGTCGTTAGTATGCAACGTGCAAGTATGGTGCATGCTATACGATGCACAAACAACCGAAGAAACAACGATGCAATAAAGTCCAACGAATACACGATGCATCAATACAATCAACCGGAAATCAAAAACCCATGATTATGCACCTACACTACTAGGTAGGGTATTTCTAATGCCAAATAAACCTATCTGTGTGTAATGGACTTCTAAGTGCTCGCGTACAAACGGCACTTTACAGAACAGAAAACCAATAGAGGACTGTACGGATACAAATTTGGAATACTCAAAGATCAACGAAGAATAAGTCTCAACGACGATGTTTAAATAACGACAAAGAACAAGGTCAAGCAATCTATCAGACATAATATAGCTATGCTTTTAAGGTAAAGAAAACTACTCGAGTACAAAGGAGAAGTACTCGCCGTATAATTGTAGAAGTCTGTAAACGAGAACCTTCCACGGTCAATTGAACGAGGCCAACGTCAAGGTCCTGTATCAAAGGATACGATGTTTAACTATTTACCATAATAATAATAAATCTCTAAACCGTACTGAGGTTAAGCTTAATTGTCGTAATCATTTAATTAAGCTAATGTAAATGATTAATTATAAATTTTCCTTATTTATTGAGGTTAGGTTTAACTTGGATTTAGCCTAAACCTAACCCAAACCAATTCACCATTACCAACCTAATTGGTTCCTTTGGCTTATGGTTAGCTCAACCAGGATCAAGAATTAACATAACATCAATTCATTAAACAAACTCATTCTTCCTTCCTAATTAAATTACAAAAATAGAACAATCATAATCCCTATCTATAAACTACATCCATACCTCACAGCAACTCCATTACAGAACTCAATACCCTATCAAATATGCTAATCAAATGGAACAAATAGCCTCAACACCTTTTCATCCACACCACCACAGAAGATACAACTCCAATTCTCAAAATATCAATCTTTCAAAAGTAGAATTGTTATACTAAATTAAACGGCGCCAAACAAAGGAAAAATTTTGGCTGTATTAACAAATTCGTGTTGACCGTTCAACCCATATGCTAACAATCAAACCTTCCTCACCTTAACTGCGCCGGCGCCCAACCTAACAGTCGCAGAGGCTTCTCGAAGAGGGGAAAATCAGCACAGAGGAAAATCAGAGTAAAGAGGAAGAAGGCAGGTTCGGCGGCGTTCCTCACTGCGGCGTTGGCGTCAGCTAGGGTTCGACGGTGGCTGTCGCGAGGGAGAGGCGACAGCTAGGGCTTCGCGCGAGGGCGCGGTGCTCTGCTCGTGTGCGCCGGAGTAGAAGAAGGAGAAGGGAATCGTCGTTCGCTTGCTCGGAGCGGCGTCGGGCGGTTTGGCTAGGGCTCAGCGTCGAGGCAGAGAAGAAACGGCAGAGGAGAGGGTGTGGGTGAATGAGGGGAAGTTAGGGTTTTAGAGGTTTTTAAATAACTTAAATTTTGGCTTTTTTGCAAATAAACCCAACAACTTCAGTAAATTCCAACTAGGTCTCTATTTTTCGAAATTCTTACCTTTTCAACCCTTTTTAAAATCCGGTATTTAACATTCTCCTCCACTAACAAAAAATTTGGTCCCCAAATTTAGCTAGTGAACCACAACAACTACTAGTACCCCAACAGTACTAGTCAATGACAACAGGTATCAATACCTCAAACATAATATAAATACGGAGTAAAAACCAACCATATGCACTTCCAGTAAATAAATGGGGGTAGCGAGCTCTGATCATATCCTCGAGCTCCCAAATAGCTTCCTCATCAGAGTGATGCTGCCAACCAACTTTGACCAACCGAACTGTCTTGTTCCTCAACCGATGCTCTTTGCGGTTCAGAATCCACATAGGCACCTTCTCACAAGTCGCGTCTCTCATGGTCAACCTCAACCCTGATTGCGAATGAAATGCGTTATCTACCATATTGGGAACCGTCTAACATCTCTCTAACGGTAGCTACCCAATTACAAGCAGTGACGTACACGAAGATACCCTATAGCTTTTTAATATCTCAGAAAATCGATTCATCGACCTGCGGTGCCTTCTCTCTGGTGAACGTGTAAACCCGGTCCATCTCTGGAACTGATGTTGGCATCGTCTGAAGAGGCGGTGGCCGAATCATCTGAATTGCTGCTAGCTGCATAGTCTGAGGTACTAGTGTTCCCACCTTCTGCTGAGTCTGATAACTTGTAGTTTCGACCAACTGCTGAGGCTAATAAACTGAAGACTAATATGCTGGGCACAGCTGATATACATATAACTAATAATTAAAATAAATCCTATTCATACCATCTACTTGATTACATTTTAAGTAACAACGCGTTACTTCCTAACCTAATCACCACATAATCCTTCTTTTAATCAACCAGATTTTGTTGCTGGTGTCTTAAATACTCCATAATACAATTGTACGAGCCTATAGAACAAATCTAGTGTTTAATAAGGTCAACCAGATTCTATTGAACAAAAATAGACAAAAGTACAACTGTTTTCTTTCCGACAATGACTAACATGAATCTTGTACATGATTCCAACAATCATGGCCTTTACATTCCACGGAATGACACAACAAGAAGAGCCATCAACCACACTATATATATATCTATATCTATATATTGTTTTAAGATTAAGTAGAATTATTATTATTATTATTATTATTATTATTTTATTATTATTATTATTATTTTTACTGCATGGGCAAATAAAATAATATGTCCAATACTTCATATAATGTCTCTTCATTTTGCCATCTCAATTTAATTTTCTACGGGTCCAAAGAACTCACATGTCACATCTATTAGATGTTGAGTTAATTTGTAGAGAATCATTTAGGGCTTTAACAATTAATTATAGAATATTAGTTGGACAATCAGAAAGTCATAAAATTACAACCATTTCAGGCAGAAAATGATACCAATGATCAACAGTGATTCAATCATTGTTAACTTATCTAGAACTTTGAAGTGATGAGCCTCTTTTGTTAATCTCCACTCAAACATAGACAACCTTATTCAGGAGTTTAGTTTCATTTGCGACAATTCTACAGAAGACCTTTGATAGGAATGCCATTTATCGCAAGGACTGAATTATATAGATGGTTTCTCATGTCACGCCATCATTTAATTTGAACTGTGATGTTTTAATATCCATGGAACTAATAGACAATAATACATCCTAGTGCTTCCAGAAAAGTTTAAATTCCTATACACTAAGCTTTATACTTCTTAGTTCCCACTAAAATTTGGCCAGAACTTGCATGTCTTTTCATTGTAAACCATTGTTCTTGTCATTGGCAGCACAATCATGTTATGTTTGTCTCACCTTATATGAATGTTGCTTATCTTCTTTGTTTTACTTGGCTGGAGTTAAAGGCAAGGATATATGTTTTAATTGTGATCTAGATTTCCGCCAGTAATCTCTTTCATTATATAAACCATTATTATTGTATGTTTAATGGTGCCATTATATGTGACTTAAAATTTAATTTCTTGACATGTATTGCAGAAAGAGACCAAAGATGACTCTTCTGTCAAGCCAACTGTATGACATATAAATCACTAGCTTCTTGTTGCCTTCTTACAAGTCATATAACTAATACCAGTTTTCTCAGATCCTAAGGTTTTACAAGTGCTACAACGGGACCTTAAACGTAGTCAATCTTCCAACTTTCAGAAGTAACAAATAGGTTGAGCTCATATTAATTACCTAGAATAAGAGCTAAAGAAACTATAGCTCATATTTGTGTCTCTTAACCACAACTGATTCCGCATAAACTAACACTAGTAATTTCTATTCTCATGCAAAGTGTGAAAGCAAATCTTGCAACATTATACTAGATAATGAAAACTACATAAATATAGTTTCATAATACATTGATTATTAGGTGCTACCATTTGCAGTAGCTTATACTTTATATTTTCACCGTAGACTATTCTATTAGAATATACAAATAAAGCCATTAGATCACAGTTGTTCAATGGTTTTGTGAGATCTCATAGGGCAATATGACTTACAGCTATATTTTGTTTTTATTAGTAGTTATTCATAACCATGAACTAAGTGCATAATAAGAGAAGATGTTCAGCAGAGCTCGGAGTTGATAAGATGGGCGATAAGCAAGTCGTCCGACCAACCTATCACATTTGTCATCCTCCAAGTCCTTATTAAATCAAAGGAAGTAATTAACACTCCATGTGAGGAGGGGCAAAATTCCAAACCAAATGCATTTTTTTTATACTCTAATGTATATGTTCTCCTGATCCTGTGTTTAGTTGGAGTTTTACCGATCAGCTCGGTAAATGAAGAGATGCTGTGGGCTTTGAGAGCAAGTGAGCAGGAGGCAGCAGAAAATGACTTGAAAAAGTACAGGGCTTTGTGCTCACAGGTTTGGCCACCTTCAGATGTATGTTATTCAGTATTTCCTATCTAATTTCCCATCTGCAACCTTGCAGGGGAAAGTAGATGCCATGAGGATCGAACGATTTGATAAACAACTTGATGAGATAATCATTGGTTTAATTTCTGATCTAGGAATAAAGGAACTAGTGATGAATGTAACAGTGACTAAGTCATTAGCGTGGTAAGTATCATGCTAATGTTTGCATTGCTAAGAAAAGAAATTTCAGAGGATGTAGAATGTAGCAACCACAGTGGGTGTTCAGCTCAAGTATCTCTAAGTTCTAAGAGCTTGACAGACCCACATGACGAAGTTGAGAATTATGTTTCCTACTTACAAACATTGTCTAATAACGAAGGAGAGAATCAAGAAAAGGAAGAAAACAACACTGCTAGCTTGACATACCAATACAGAGAAGGAACAACAGAAAAGGAGATAGTAAGTTTGCAAAACCAAATTAGTAGTTTGTCTTGCTATGACTAATCCAGTTACATGGAGGATCATACAGCCAACTCTCATCTTGTAAACGTATGCCACTAAAGTAGAGAAGACTAATACTAGTGCTTGGTCAAAGTGAGACACCTGTTTCACCAACATTTGATTACCAGTTCAAAGGCCTAATGATTTACCAATGTGTGTTAGAAAAAGAAAACCCTCATAACCCATAAAACTAAGTAGAAATTGAATCACCATATATGATCTAAATCAGTCTCTCCGTAATAATCAAATTGAAAGCTCAACAATCTAGGAAATGACTGGTATAGGAGCAGATATACAATCCCACCAATTTAAGAATTGTCTAACCAACCTTAAACAAGGTAAAGCATACAAAAGATAGACTTCTTATAAAAGAAATACCTCATTTTCTCGTCACCTGAAGAAGTCCATTGTTGCCAAGTCCCAATAATACAACAAAGTCAAGAAAATGACTCCGCAAAAATACAACCAAATCCGTAAAATACCGATAAACCTAGTAAAATAACACCGTAAACCCACAGACACCAAAACATCGTAAAACTTTCGTCAACCCATAGACACCAAAACATCGCAAAACTTGGACGAACTGACGCACCAAAAACAACATCATAAAAATCCACAGATCCCAAAAGAACTCGTTAAACTTGGCACTGATACCAAAAATTGTCACGCCCTCAGAGGCACATGCTTCCTCGAAAATCGGGCAGCATCTCCCCTGTACGGCGGACAATATGGGGCAAATATACATCATATCTCCTCAATATAGCTCAGTCACAAGTGGCTGGCATCACAATAATATATAGAAATCACAACCACGCAGTTTTATATCGAAACAAAATAAATAACGGATGGCTCTGCCACCTTAAACATAAAATGAAATTACATACCAAAAGAGAACTCAAATGTCTCTAATAACGACAAAACCCAATAACGAATAAAATGCAACTCCAAGTACTGAAACAAATAACTAAAACAAATACGGAAGACTAACTCAACTCGACATTGGGGACTGGCAACTGGATTCCCTCCTGGCTCCATGAAATACTTCTACCTGCTATCTGAAACAACAAAAAAGAAAGCAGGGGTGGTGAGTCCGGGCGGACTCTGCGGGTATATGAGTAGACAAATAAGCATGGCATAGCAAAAGGTAAAATAAGTAGAGAACTAAAAGGGTACAGTCCATAAGGAATATAAGATTTCCTAAACATGCATAACATATATAAAACAACGAGATATAAAATCGAATAACAACTTATATAAAACAGAATATAACAATAGAACCAAGAAATACATGCATGTCAATCAAGTGCAACAACCATAGCTCATATAAATGCATCAAACACAAGCAAATGCATAAAAGAAATACGTATGCACATGATGCAATGACCTGTGTCACCCCTGACGCCAGTTAAGCCGTCAACACATCCCATCTGTGTGACCGAGTGGGTAGGGCTGTGACAACTGTACCACTCCAACAACAAATACCACAAAGGTGTAGTTGAGTGGACAGGATGCTGGGGAGTCCACACTCCAGACCCCGGTACATCGGGGGAGCTATCAACAGCTACAATATTCCTCGAAAAATAACGGTGAGGGTGAGCCACCAACAGCTCATCCCTCTAAAAACAACGGTGAGGGTGTCACTGTTTGGCACAACAGGACAGATGCTCGCACTCTAATAACTACCACGATAACAAGTGGTTGAGTGAATCAAGCAACAATATGACTAACGACGGCTTAACCAAATGTAAGCCTAACAGTCGTTAGTATGCAACGTGCAAGTATGGTGCATGCTATACGATGCACAAACAACCGAAGAAACAACGATGCAATAAAGTCCAACGAATACACGATGCATCAATACAATCAACCGGAAATCAAAAACCCATGATTATGCACCTACACTACTAGGTAGGGTATTTCTAATGCCAAATAAACCTATCTGTGTGTAATGGACTTCTAAGTGCTCGCGTACAAACGACACTTTACAGAACAGAAAACCAATAGAGGACTGTACGAATACAAATTTGGAATACTCAAAGATCAACGAAGAATAAGTCTCAACGACGATGTTTAAATAACGACAAAGAACAAGGTCAAGCAACCTATCAGACATAATATAGTCATGCTTTTAAGGTAAAGAAAACTACTCGAGTACAAAGGAGAAGTACCCGCCGTATAATTGTAGAAGTCTGTAAACGAGAACCTTCCACGGTCAACTGAACGAGGCCAATGTCAAGGTCCTGTATCAAAGGATACGATGTTTAACTATTTACCATAATAATAATAAATCTCTAAACCGTACTGAGGTTAAGCTTAATTGTCGTAATCATTTAATTAAGCTAATGTAAATGATTAATTATAAATTTTCCTTATTTATTGAGGTTAGGTTTAACTTGGATTTAGCCTAAACCTAACCCAAACCAATTCACCATTACCAACCTAATTGGTTCCTTTGGCTTACGGTTAGCTCAACCAGGATCAAGAATTAACAGAACATCAAATTCATTAAACAAACTCATTCTTCCTTCCTAATTAAATTACAAAAATAGAACAATCATAATCCCTATCTATAAACTACATCCATACCTCACAGCAACTCCATTACAGAACTCAATACCCTATCAAATATGCTAATCAAATGGAACAAATAGCCTCAACACCTTTTCATCCACACCATCACAGAAGATACAACTCCAATTCTCAAAATATTAATCTTTCAAAAGTATAATTGTTATACTAAATTAAACGGCGCCAAACAAAGGAAAAATTTTGGCTGTATTAACAAATTCGTGTTGACCGTTCAACCCATATGCTAACAATCAAACCTTCCTCACCTTAACTGCGCCAGCGCCCAACCTAACAGTTGCAGAGGCTTCCCGAAGAGGGGAAAATCAGCACAGAGGAAAATCAGAGTGAAGAGGAAGAAGGCAGGTTCGGCGGCGTCCCTCACTGCGGCGTCAGCGTCGGCTAGGGTTTCACGGTGGCTGTCGCGAGGGAGAGGCGACAGCTAGGGCTTCGCGCGAGGGCGCGGTGCTCTGCTCGTGTGCGCTGGAGTAGAAGAAGGAGAAGGGAATCGCCGTTCGCTTGCTCGGGGCGGCGTCGGGCGGTTTTGGCTAGGGCTCGGCGTCGAGGCAGAGAAGAAACGGCAGAGGAGAGGGCGTGGGTGAATGAGGGGAAGTTAGGGTTTTAGAGGTTTTTAAATAACTTAAATTTTGGCTTTTTTGTAAATAAACCCAACAACTTCAGTAAATTCCAACAAGGTCCCTATTTTTCAAAATTCTTACCTTTTCAACCCTTTTTAAAATCTGGTATTTAACAACCAGGATGGGACGAGATGATAATACATTAGAAAATTTTGATTTAGGGTGTCAAATATGGTAAGACATATCCTATTTGTTTTACTTAGCCAAGTGCAACTAAGCGAAGCTACCCGCCACATCCTAGACTAGTTAGACCAAGATTTCTTAAAAGGAAAGTTAAGTGTTTAATTTCCTAAAAAGGCTTTATCTAGAAGTGGTCGTTATTCGGATATCCAAGATGGTCGTTGTGCCTCACCACAAACCACAATCTAGAAGCCAATTTTTGAAATGTACACATAACTGACTTATTGTTAATATGAATCTAACTCAAATGACAATCAAATCTTAGAATTCAAATTAAATTTATAAATATAAAGTTGACAACATCTTACAAAACATATAAGGCCACTTGTTTGAAAATGTAGAAATGGTGAGATGTTAAGATCTATAATTTAATGTGATTACCCACTTAATTAATTCAAACATAAAATTAACATAATATTAATCAATCCAATTAAAACTTAATTTCATAACTTAATTTCAAAACTTAATTATTTTCAAATTTTAATTAGTTTCAAAACTTAATTATTTTCAAAACATAATTTCAAAACTTATTTAATTTTAAAACTTAGTTATTTTGAAAAATTAATAACTTCAAATCTTTAATCAAACTTAATTAAACTTAACAAACTTTAACTTAATTAATTCTTAACAAGCTTAATTAAATTTAACAAACTTTAACTTAGTTCTTAACAAACTCAATTAACTTTGACATTAAAAATATTAAATATTAACACTAAATTAATTAACCAAATCAAACAAACTTAAATTAAAACAAATCTAACTAATCAAATCTAATCGATTAGATTGGAATCCATCTCACAAAGCACTCATACGTCTAACATATTTGATAACTTAGATTGGGAGAGATGGAATAAGTAAGTGAAATCAATCAATCAATCTTAAATTAATGCCTATAAATTGGATCCAAATCAAAATACATTATGTATATGTACATAAAGATATGGACCAATATATGTTGGATAATGGATGTTCCAGACACATGACTAGAGGTAGATTAAAATTCAAGAACTTAGAATCAGTTGTATTTGACAACAATGGAAAGCTTAAGATAATTGGAGCAGATAACATTGAATTGAGTTCAAATTTTGTTATTTGAAAAGTACTAGTAGTAGATGTATTTGAATTCAGTTTGTTTAGTATTAGTCAGTTATGTGACTCTTATTACTTAGTGACATTCTCTAACTTAAGTTGTCTAACTAAGAATATTGAAACTCCTAAAGTAGCTTTTAAAGGAATTAGAAAAAAAATAATATCTATATAATAAATCTACCTAGTTCCTCATCTAAGTGTTTTCTAACACAGCAGAGGAAACTCAGCTATGACAAAGAAGATTGAGCCACACTCATTTGAAACTCATCTAAAAAATAAGTCCAAATGGTTAGTTAGAGGTCTACCTAAATTAAAAAATAATCTAGAAAATACAATCTATAATGTTTGTTAACAAGTAAAACAAACCAAATCAACTTATAAATTAACCAACTCAAATCAAATTATTTCAATACTTGAACTCCTACACTTAGACCTATTTGATTCTCATGGGACTAAGTCACTAAATGAAAATTAATACTGCTTAGTAATAATTGATGACTATTCAAGATTTATATCGGTAAAATTCTTATAAACCAAAGCTTAATGAAACTTTTGAAATATTTAACATCTTATATAACATGGTATCCACCACATCAGCCCAAAATCTCATGGGACTTGACTTTTGCCTTCTCGTTTGCCACGTGAAAGCCTCCACTATATATCCGCCACATCAGCACGACATCTTATTTGTTGCATGAGTAACACTGCTAATTCTTCTTTATTATATGGATTCAAACCTCTTGTAGTGATTGTGTAACAAAATTCAGGTAATATTTTAACTAGAAAGCAATGCCTTTCTTCTCCTTTTAGTTTATTTTATTGATGTATTGAGACTTTAGCCAGAGGTAGAAAATACTCTACGCTGTTGACAAAACTCTCTCTATTTTTCTTTGTTTGACTTGATCATGCCATGAGGAAGAACACCAAAGTCCTGTGGGGGGAGGTGAAGGTTCTACAATTACTTTATATATATTTTCACGTGCATTCAAAGTCCTGTGGCTCAGTGTGGATGTGTTCTTTGTATTTATACTTGAGGAGTTGTATATTTGTGAATTTTTTGTTCAGTTGCAATTGGTTTGGATTGGAAAAAAAAAAGGTTTGAAGTCATGAAGAACAGGCCACTAATGGCCAAGCATAAAGAAAAATATAGATAATTGTGACAATTATATTATTATTTTTTTGCTGGTCAAGGGTCTTCTTCCGCCTATATTGATGTATAAGTGTCCATGAATAAGTTGTTTTCCCTATAAACTAAGATTAATTGTTTTCTCATGTATTCTTGAAATTTGATAATTAAAATTCAGAATAAACTTTGATAGTAATGATAATATCTTCCTTCTAAACAGCTTAAATAAATCTGTAAATAATCTTTGATTCCTAGCAAATTAAAATCTCATGTTTTTTTTTCCAAATAAATGTTACATAAAAGTCTAAGCACTATATCATTTCATTCATACATGCATATCACTAGGGGAGTAAAATATCAATTAAATCAAAATAATCAATAGAATCAATCAAAGTCGGGATTTGATTAATTTAAAATTTTATTTTAATTTTTTTATTAATTCAGTTTATTTGATTTGGATTTGATTTTAAAATTTAGAAATTGATTAAACCAAATTGATATCAATCGATTATTATGTAATGAGATGCATCTGCATCAGTATCAATCAATTCTTAATTCTAACTCGATTCTCAAATGTCAATTGATGGATTTGATTATCCAATATCAATCGACTAATGTACAATAGCAATTGACTGGTAAAGAAAGGTTCGGTTAATTTGATAATCGATCAAATTAATTGATTTTATATTATTCGATTTGTTTAATTTTAGTGATTAAGTTTGATCGATTAGTTTGGTTTAAAAAATTTAATTTGTTCAATTCAGTTTTGAACCGTTTGTTGAGTGCAACATTAAACTTTTAGATAATTTATTCAGTAAAGTTGTTAAGTAATTAAATATATTCATATATAAAAGAAGTCAAAAGAATTGCATTCCATAAATCAGTAAATCAAGACTATTTAAATCGAAGCATACAATTTCAATCGAATAAAATTTCAATTTGACTCGATCTTATTTAGACACAACATGGCATCTCAAGTTTCCACAAAAAAAAAAGAAATATGTTGATATATTACTTTTAGACTCGATTATATGCCACCTCTAGGGCTCTTATCTCAGTTTTTTTTATCATAGATATTAATTTTAAAAAGTCTAATAAATTGACTCGGTAAAGTTGAAGGCATAGATAGACCTTCACTAGTTAAGTCATATTTGACCTCATTTTCATTATGGTTGATTCTTGACTAATTAGTAGAGGAAAAGAAAAATGAAAATTATATTTTTTATTTTTTTTTCTATTTGTTTGTTTCTGACAATGTAAAAACTGAATGCTATGAAATAATTAAAATGATATGCACCAGGAATTTTGAGCATGAAAATGAGAATAACGTGGTATTCCAATTATAGCGATCTTTGATGGGTTTACTGCGTCCTTCAGAACATAATTTGATTCGGGACAGCGATCGGAGGTCGCCGTCGATATTCAGACGATAATCAAATATGTACACAAAAAAATATCACATTATTTCCATTAGATTTTATTTTTTAAATTCTTACCGCGTATCATTCCTCTTCAAAATAATATGTTGATTGAAGATTTTATCAACTGTCTATGAACAATAATTATTGATTTTATTTAGTTTATCAATTTAATAACTTTAAAAATATAAGATCCATTTGACAAATTGGTCAATAATTGTGCCACTTGTTCAAATTAAATATCTCGCTTCTTTTACAGTTAATGATTTTTTCTCTTGCCACTTGTCGACTTTTTTTGTGTGTCCTCGGGTGTCAATGAAGAGTGGCACTCCTTTCCTTCCACACTTGCTCCACCTCGTCCAATTTGTTGAAGTGAAAATTTCCATGCTTTCACAAGTCAACGGTCTAGTGGTCAAACTATCCAAACTACGTTTCCCACACATCTGATGGTAATTTATAAGTGCTCTGTCGATCCGTCCTAAAATGAATATTAAAATGATAAACTATAGAGATTATTAGTTGGGACTGTGTCTAATATAGGGGGATTGATCTTGTCGATAAGAGGAGAAGAGTCTCGCTCAGATGATATAGCAGAACAGACGAGTCGCAAAGGTATTTAGGGTTGGATCAGAGGCTAGCAGGGAGAATAGAACTTTGAGGTAGAACAGAGTCAATAGTAGAGTCACAAAGAGGCTATGAGATCATGAGAAGCCAATCTCTTCTTTGAAGCATTGGGCGATCCTTATATAGGGGAGGAAGATGACCCCTGTCTTATTTTAACTATCTTGTCTCATAAAAGTCAATCTTCTGATACTCAATCTCATGACAGCTTTAATTTCCTTGAGGGCCTGACTGAGCCGCTAAACGGTCATTTGCTAATCTGTGCTATCAATTCACTGTCAACATTTGATGTCTTGGAGAACGTGCTTATCAGAATGTCTCTTCCTCATAATGAGAGAATCTGGTATATCTCTCTGTATCTGGTGGAGTCTAATCGTAATTAAACGACTCTGACCGCGAAATCACCTTAGCTTGTCTCACCATGCAACTCTGCAAATCTATCTGGCCATAGCCGACCGGCCGCAAGGAGTCATCCGGAGGGGCTTGATCACCCGGTCAGCAATTGCTTTTGAATGGGCAAGTCGCCTGTGAGCGGGTCCCGCCACTCCTGGCGCCTGCTGGGTGCGCCCGATCGGACAGCCGGTCACTAGGCCACGAGTCGCTTCTTAGAGAGGGGCGGGTAATTTCAAATACAGGACTACCAAGTTGTCTGACCGGGCATAGCCGACCGGGAATGTCCGTCCGGAGCCCGAACACGTGACCAAAGGTAGGTACCCCGAGTTAAAGGGAGTTCCAGGTGCGTGACTGTTCGGTCGTCCACCCATCCGACCGAGTACATCCGACCGGCTGCCCCCACCAAATCATAATACTGTAGCCCCAAGCGCATTTACCCGACTGGACCAACACCCTGTGTGCCCGAATGTCTCTACCCAACTGAGTTACCTATCCGACCGGACTACTTACCAGACCGGATTATCTACCCGACCCAATCAGGGATGAATGACATTAACTTTATCAAATTTTATCCTAACTCAAGCTAGATGACAATATACATATATTAACTATTAGTTCATCATATGAAAATCATCCCTCACACATCTAGGAATTTCTAAGCAACAACAAAATAAAATCCTCTTCACATAATCAAAGATCTTTAGATCCCGTTGAAGACTTGGGAAATTTCCATCCTTGTTGAACAGTCCAACGACAATGGTGATTCATCCGGCTGCAGAATCTATAAATGCTGAGCTCTCTGGGTCACGAAGCTTACAGATCAGCGATCGAACAAGAGAGGCAAGGCAAGCATGCCGAGGAAGGGGATGAGGAGCCTCTTGCCTTCCTATTCCTTCGGTCGACATGGCCATAGCCACCACCATCGCGGTAGTCCGTCCCCGGCTGAGTCTCCTCTGCCTCCGCCGCAGCCTTCCTTGGAGGCATTGGTGGCGGAGTACATGGCGGCGGTGGCAGTACTGGCCAGGTGGCGTCCCGACGCCAAGATCGCTTCTTTGTTCGACGGTGATCGAGCGGAGGCGCGCGAGTTCCTCGGGGCCGTCTGCGGCGTCCACCGGGCCATGCTGCACTTTGCCTCCGCTGGGAGTTCGCCGGAGGTGAAGTCGGCGTTGGTGAGCGGACAAACTGTGCTGCTGTCGGCCATGGGCCGCCTCGAGGAGGAGTTATATCGGATCCTCGCCGCAAACCGCATCATCCTCGATCCCGAGCCCGTCTCTGCCCGCTCCTCCACCCAATCCAGCATCTCCGACGAGGCTGAGGTGGAGGAGGTCCGAGCCGCTGGAGATTCCATTCGCGAGGTCGAGCATGAGGCGGCCGCAGCCATGGCGGACCTCCACGCCATTGCCGACACCATGATCTCCGTCGGGTACGGCAAGGAGTGCGTCCGGGTCTACAAGGTCCTCCGGAAGTCCATCGTCGACGAGGGCCTCTACCGCCTCGGGTTCGAACTGCTCGCGCCTAATTCTCACGTCCACAAGCTCGACTGGCCGCTGCTCGAGATAAAAATCCGATCTTGGCTCGCCGCCTCGCACGTGGCCGTCACCACTCTGTTCGCCGGAGAGAGGATACTCCTGGACCACGTTTTCTCCGGCTTCGATACCATAAGGGAAGCCGTGTTCGTAGACGTCGCCGGAGAGGCGGCCAGGGAGTTCCTCCGTTTTCCGGATTTGGTCACGAAATCCAAACAGTCGGCCGAGAAGATTTTCTGGATCCTGGAGCTCTACGAAGCCATCTCCAAGCTGTGGCCCGAGATCAACACGGTGTTCTCGTTCGAGTCCACGACTACCGTCCGGGACCAAGCCCTGACATCGCTCACCTCAGCGGCCCCCGCCAGCCCACCCCAGGACCAACACGGAGGAGGTAAATCATGGTTATATCTAATATGGTGAGGCGCCTGGGGTCGAGGGAATTAATGTCAGCAGACCAGGATTTTATCCCCGTGCACAACTGGCGACCCTCGAACCTGTGACCTCGACCAAATCGACCAAGCGCCTTACCATCCGATCCAACCCGTGAGAGCGAGGCAGTCCAAAAAGAGAACTAATATAGATTGATTCAATTTCAAAATCGAATTAAATCATGGAACCAATTCTAATTAAAAATTATTAAAATAATTTTATTATAATAGTTAGAATAATTCTGTTATAATTTTTTAGAATAATTTCGTTAATAAGTCAATTAACCAAGTATTTTTATATCCTATAAACAGGGATTGTCCTTAGAAATAAAAATCAATGAATGAATAATAAGATATGATATTTGCTCGTATTCTTTGTTGTCCTCTTACTATTACTTGTTCTAATATGGTATCGAAGCAATAATTTTTCTTTCTTCCCATATTATTCTCAATCTCCTCTCTTCGTTAACCTCCATCCTCAAATCTTCCAAACCTACGGTACAACCTCACTGATTGTAATCGGAACAAAGGAACCATTAATATTGAAAGACAAGCCTCCAATATAAGGAACGTATTTTATTATTCTACCTCTATAGTTATCTCTTTTTGACTTTTGCAATCTCTAATCCTTATATAATGTTAGAACTTTCATCTCCATCATCCCCCACAAAAACACACCCAGCGACTCAACTTTTTTCTTTACTGATGAATTCTATTTCTTACCTTCCTATCAAACTTAATAACGATAATTATTTATTTTAGAAGACACAATTTCTTTCGCTACTTCGTGTCCATAATCTATATCGAATTGTTGATGGAACCTCTCCCAAACCAAAAGAAGGTGATCCAGATTATGTTATATGGAGCAAGAAAGATCAATTAATTATGACATGGATGATTTCGATGCTTAGTGAGTCTATATTTCCTATAATTATAGGGCTTGATAGCTCCCACCAAATATGGGGCGCTCTTGTTTGAACCTTTGCTTCACACTCTCAAGTACGAGTCCTTCAACTTCGTATGAAACTACCATCAACGCAACGAGGAGATAAGTCTATCAATGAATATATGCAATCAATCAAAATCATTGCCAATAATTTAGCCGTGATTGACCATCCAATTTCAAATCCATATTTACTAATACATGTTCTTCAGGATTGGGGCCTCAATATGACAACTTTATTCCTAGCGTGATTACTCGCATAGATCAAGTGTCACTTGATACCCTTCACAGCTTGCATTCTTCGCATGAGATACATCTACAATTACAATCTCAAAGGGTCTCAGATTCTCTCACTTTTCAGCATATACGACTCACAAATTGATAGTACTACTCATCCTCAACAAAATCAAGGAAACCAAGATGGAAAAAATAAAGGCTGGGGATTGGGACGAGGACAAAGTCAGGGACGACGTAAAGTACATTGTCAGATATGTTTCAAGAATGACTACTTTGCTCTTCAATGTTGTAAGAGATTTTATTCAAATTTCCTGGGAGGTTTTGCATCCTCAACTCAAGCTTCAACCTCATCTCCACCATCTCATCGAGGAGCATTGTCTCTTGCAAGCAATCCTTATATACCAATGGTGAATTCGTCAATCTCAGGATGACATTTAGATTCTGGAGCAATTCATTATATTATAGCAAATTATGATATTCTTATAGAAGTCTTCTCCTATCATGGTCCTAATACAGTACAAGTAGGCAACGGTTCAAGTTTGTAAATTGCTCATCTTGGAAACACAACTTGTCATTCATATAGCTGACTCTTTTACATGTGCAATACACTCCATGTTTCCTCTATCACTAAAAATCTACTTTCAGCTCATCAATTTGCTCTTGATAATAATGTTTTCTTTAAATATCACCCTGATTATTGTCTTGTAAAAGATCTCACAACCAGAACCACCCAGCTCAGAGGAGAAATTAGAGATGGTCATTATTGCTTTCAACCTACAAATAAAACTTCTTGGCATGTACGACTTGGTCATCTATCTCTCCGTCTCATTCAAGAAATCATTAATCGGTTTGACTTACCATTTTTTTTTGTCTTCCTTGTCTCATTCTTGTGATGCATGTTTGAAAGCAAAAAAATCATAAATTACCATTTGTTTCTTCTTCTCATGTGTCTAGCTTTCCTTTAGAAATAATCCATTTTGATGTTTGAGGCTCTGCTCCTATATTGTCAAATCAAAGTTTTCTTTATTATGTGATTTTTATTGATGCCTTTAGTAAGTTTACTTGAGTCTTTCTCATGAAACAAAAATTTGATCTTTTTGATATCTTTTGTCAATTTCATAGACACGTCAAACGTTACTTTAATCGTGAAATACTCTCTCTACACTCTAATTGGGGTGGACAATATCAATCACTTCATTGTCATCTAGACTCTTCTGACATCCTTCATCGAGACTCATGTCCTCTCACTCCCGAACAAAATGGCTCCGCAAAGAGGAAACATCGCCATATTATCAAAACTGCCTTAACCCTTCTCAATCATGCATCTATTCCACTTAAATTTTGGGATGATGTAGTTGAAACTATAGTTTATCTTATTAATCATCTGCCTACTCCATTGTTTCAACATATATGTCCCATGGAAAAATTTCATAATCAACCTCCAAACTACACATTCTTACGTATCTTCGGTTGCACATGTTATTCATGGCTACGACCTTACTCTAAACACAAACTAAATCATCATTCTCAACAATGTATTTTCCTCAGTTATAGTAATTTATACCATGGGTACCGTTCTCTACATATACCGACAGGGCGCATATATATATCTTGACATGTTATTTTTGATAAGTCACTATTTCCTTTTGCAGCCACAATAACATCTCTATCTTCAGGGAATTGTGGAACCTTCTTGACACCACCTATTATTGTTTCTGAATTCCCATAGTTGCTCATCTAATCAGCTAGTGATACAAGAGGAGATGATATCTTAGGTCCTGCTCCAAAGCTCTTTGTAAACTCTCCTAAATCATCAGAATTACCCCAAGTGACTACTCCATCAAGAGTAGGACATGCTAATATCAGAAGGGATTATATTCTGGAACCTATTCCGTATCCAATCTCAAAAGCCTCACCAGCTATAGATAATATGCTCTCTAACTCTGGATCATTAGATAATATAAGTCCATCATCAGAATCATCATGTCATCCCACTATCTCATCACCATTAACAAGTGATTCAAATAATGATACTCCTCGTCGCATGCTTCCCTTAAATGACATATATGCACGATGTCCACCAATAGCAACTAAACATCCACTTTCACGAGCTCTAGTAATCTCTTCAAAATCTATTGAGCCAACTTATTTTACACAAGTGAATAAGGATTTAAATTGACATAGTACAATGGTTATAGAATTTGATGCACTTGTTCACAATGGAACAAGGAGCCTAGTTCCGTGCAATCCCTTCATGAATGTTGTAGGCTCTAAATTGATATTCTGTCTTAAATATCGAGTTGATGGTTCTTTTGAACGACACAAAACTTGACTTGTGGCCAAAGGATTTAGTCAGCAATCAAGTATTGACTTCAATGACACCTTTAGCTCAATCATCAAAATTATATCTGTCAGACTATTATTATCAATAGTTCTTATTTTTATTGGCCTGTATGACAATTAGACATCTCTAATATATTTCTTCATAGTCATCTTGAGGAAACTATATTTATGGAGTAACCACCTGGGTTTATTCATCCATAATTTCCTTCTTATGTTTGTTAACTCAAGAAATCCTTATATGGTCTCCGACAAGTTCCTCGTGCATGGTTTTATCGATTATCTAATTGGTTAAAAGCTCAAGGATTTTCTGGTTCAAAGATTGTCTCATCTCTAATCCACAAATATAATGATGGATCTATGATATTTTTTCTTATTTATGTCGATGACATTCTAATAACCAACAATGATCAAAAGGATATCACAACTTTATTAAGTCTTCTAAATCCAGAATTTCCTACTTGAGATTTGGGTAATGCTCATTTTTTTCTTAGTATTGAACTCATTCCACATGAGGAAGGCTATCTTCTCTCATAGAGAAAATATATTACTGGGTTTCTCTAGAAAGACAAAATGGAAGGAGAACATCCGATATCTACACCGATTGCTATAGACAACTTTACAACTTCATCCTCTCCTACTATGTCTGATCCATAGTTTTATTGAAGCATTGTTAGAGCCTTACAATATGTCATTATCACACGACCTGATATTACCTTTGTTGTGAATCATGCTTGTCAATTTATTCATGCTCCAACTGAGCAAAATTGGGATAATATAAAAAGAATGCATCGTTATCTAAAAGATACTATTTTTCATAGTTTTCTTTTATATCGTCAATTATCACAAGATTTATATGCTTATAGCAATGCGGATTGGGCAAGCACTTCTCAAGATCGACGATCTGTTGGGACCTTATCGTTTAGCTAGAGGGGATGAATAACGACTTTTCGATTTTCTTCCTATAATGTTAGCGTGCGCAAGCGGAAATACTAATAACACAAACAAAAACAATGCTAAGACAAACCGTTTACATGGTTCGGG
This sequence comes from Boesenbergia rotunda, assembly GCA_024364735.1. Classification (NCBI taxonomy): domain Eukaryota; kingdom Viridiplantae; phylum Streptophyta; class Magnoliopsida; order Zingiberales; family Zingiberaceae; genus Boesenbergia; species Boesenbergia rotunda. The sequence goes on from JAGFNQ010001030.1 coordinate 788,671, forward strand.
GATGATACTCCTACTCCACGGCTGTCCGTAAGGAGGACGATCCTGATCCGTCGGTGGATGACTCCCCGGAAGGCTTCCGGCTAGCTCTTGTTGCTCCTTGTGGGTGGAGAAACTTCGCCACAATCCCTTGACAACTTTTGAGCACTTGTAGGCTACTAACAGGCTTTAACCAAGCTTGTTTCTCCAAGGAAACTCAGCCAAAAATGAGCCCTCTTAAATAGTGCTTGATACTGTTCTGACCGTTACCAGTCGACTTGTGCTATCACCAGTCGACTGGTCCTCGTGAATTTGAATGTCACAGCCTGACGATTCACATTCTGGTCGACACTAGTCGACTGATGCAAGGATCAGTCGACTGATTTTTATGTGCTCTTCATCAGTCGACTGATCCAAGCATCAGTGGACTGCCACCTAAGGTTTCCCTTCCTGAGTATAATTCTCTCAGCACTCGAACCCTATGATTTCCCTTCCCGAGTATAATTCTCTCAGCACTTGAATCCTCACGACTTAGCTGACTCTTCATCTAGCAACCTCGACCTGTTGCCTCAAGCCTTCTTCGACTTTGGCTCTCATCCCTCGGATGCATGCAAGCCCACGGCTCATCTCCCATGCCATCCTTCGCGTATGCCTCGAAGTGCGCTTCCCTCGGCTCATCATTTCTGCTTCCAGCAGCCTCGACCTGTTGCCTTCAAGCCTTCTTCGACTTTGGCTCTTGTCCCTCGAATGCATGCAAGCCCACGACTCGTCACCCATGCCATCCCTCGTGTATGCCTCGAAGTGCACTTCTCTCGGCTCATCGTCCTTGCTTTGTCCACGGTCCCTCGGATGCATGCTAGCCCACGGCTTGTCTCCCCATGCCATCATTCACCAGACCCGAAGACGTCCAACTAAGTCTATGTGTATCCTGCACACTGACATACACATATTAGATCAACATGAAACCCTAACTTAATCATATTGGCACACACATCAAAACTCATGATCTTACCCGATCACACTTAGGCCAATTGCACCAACAATCTCTCCCTTTTTAATGTGTGGCAATATGTTTAAGTTAGGTACAACAATAACAATTGAAAATTAAAGACATAGCTAATTAAGAAGCATAAACATGCATCCTCCCCCTTAACCTATGCCTTCACACACAATTTTTAATTTTGCATAACCATAAGTTAAGTTAAAAACTAACTCCACAAGTTAAGTTAAAACTATCTTAAAATCATATGTTAAGTTAAAACTAACTTAAAATCACAAGTTAAGTTAAAACTAGCTTAAACCTCTCAATTCTCCCCCTTTGACACTATCAAAAGGATTTCCCTAAGAAATATTATCCCTAATATCAATTTAGGATAAGTTTTATTTTCTAAAAACTCCCAGAAATCAGAAACCATACGCACCAGTCAACTGCGTCAGTTACCAGTTGACTGGTGCCTTCACACTTCAAACCCACAGAAAGATCAGTCGACTGCCCCAGGGAGCAGTCGACTGATACAGAGCAGTCTGAAACCTTTCAGCCCCTGAGCCGAAATTAGAAACCCCCCATAAATTCCATAAAATTCAAAAAATTCTGAAACTTTGTAAACATATTTCTTATGATGTAATCTAACTTAGAAAAATACATTTTCATGAAAATACCAAATATGCTTGTCTTTTTGACCAAAATTCAAATTCTTTGAAAAAACTCCATTTTGTATCAATCTTCTATCCTAGATTTGAAACTATGTGTTTTCCAAGTCTATCCCATACTATTTAAAACATAGAAATGTTTCCAATCCTCCCCCTTTTCCTCATATCAACATTAAAGAAAGAAAAAGTAATAAAAGCTCCCCTTTTATACAATAATCTTTGATAGAAAGTATATTGAAATTCATCATATAATCATAAAATAATAGCAAGGTAACAACACTTCACATAGGCAATATTAAGATATGAGTTAAAAGTTCATGGGGAACCATAAGTAAGTGCTACAAGAATCTCCAAATATTACAATATAAAATATGGTGTTTGAGAGATAAAAGAACATGCTTAAGCTAAAACACCCTCTCAATGCCATCAGATCCAAGTCACGCTGAAACTACGCATCATCGCCAGGAGGAGGAGGAGGAGGGGTCTGATACATCAGATCCCAGCGTTGCATCATCTCATACATGTTAGTCTGTCGCTGCTGGAAACACTGAAAGTCCTCCTGGAGTCTGTGAACCTTTGCCTCTAATCGGGAGAACCGCTCCTCTGTAATCCCAGCAGGAGCAGCAACAGGCGCAGTAGCAGGAGCAGCCTCCTCATCCTCATCATCATCAGAACTGGAAGATGCATGACGATGTCATCAGACCAACACTCCCTGCTGTCTCTCAATCCCAGCCAAGGAGAGCTGCCGAGAACCTATCTAGTCGTAGTCCTTGGACAGCTGATGCAACTGACCTCTAGCAACTCTAATACCTTTAGATGCAAAGAATTCGGTCAAAATATGACCGAATGACATGTAAATCTTCCTATTGACGTCATGCGAAAAATGCTCAATAGATGCGAATATCTGACGGGCGATGTCAATGTCTAGCCTCCTCTCTAAAGCATATATCATCACTAGGTGAGGTAACCGAATCTTTGACCTCCCCTTGGTGACAATGGGCAGAATGCAGTCTAGGACAATTCTATAAAAAATGTTGCTAACTGCACTTATGCACCTAGCTATGAAAATACGCTGCAGAGGAGGTCAAGGATTGTCGAAATAGTGACGGTGAATTTGATCAATGGTGACATTAGACAATGATAATGACTCAATGACATTGGGGAAACACGTAAATGGGTTTTCAGAAACCCGACACCCTAGAAATGATCCTAATAATGCAAGTGTAAAAGGAATGGTAACTCCCCCTACCATGGACTCATACGTCCCGTCATTGGGACTACTACATGTGAGATTTGCATAAAATTCCTTACAGAGGTCAAAATTTACTTAATGATGTCAGTACACTAACTTTTCTAACCTAAAATGAGTGATAATCTCAATGATATGATGAGTATTCTCCTGAAAGTATGATTGATTGAGATATCGATACTTCATTAAAATGAAGTCAGCATTTTCAAATACCCGCTGGCAGGCCTCGGAATGAAACTGAGGTGTCGTGGGATCTACAGGAGGGTGTCGGGATGGTCCCTCACCAACCCTTCGTTTTTGCCTAGCCCTAAAATGCAAATACCATATGCATGTACCAAGAATGACTCAATCAAAAAGAAAAAAAATAAGGTAAACATGCACAAAATGAAGAGTTAGTCATGAATCACGGATTTAAATGGGAAAAATAAGGCAAATAATTCATTACCGTCTCTCCATTGGTTGCATGATGGATAACGATCAAGTTTGACTCAAGGAGGGTGCTTTTCTTGCCCTAGATTCGGATCTAAAAATGAAGGAGGGCTAGAAACACGATTTCAGGACCTTGGGAAGACTTGGAGTGGCTAGAGAGGTCGGGGGAGAGAAGTGGCAACAAGGGACGGTGCTTGAAACCCTAGGTTCGGCCGCCCCCGCGTGGGGTATTCTTTTAAAGATTCGCGACATCAGTCGACTGATGGGGGATCAGTTGACTGATGGAGTAAATAGAAAGATCAGTCGACTGATAGGAGATCAGTCGACTGATGCATAGAATATCCTAGTTCCTGGATTGAACTGTACCAGTCGACTGCCTTCTGGATCAGTCGACTGGTACCCTATATTTTCAGCATTTCTGGCCCAACTTTAGAAATGCACCAGAATTTTTATAATTCTCCAAAAATTCCCAAATCTTGTGGTGAGATTTGTGGTACCCGTGTCTACTTGGGAAAAATATATTCACACATGTATCTATTACCAATCCCAAGATTGACACAAAACTCAAAACTATCTAAATGGTTCAATTAAACCTTGACCTAAAGTCCTAGTTTTGATCTCTTCTTGATGTATCTTCTCATACCCAACCACAATGCATCCCTAGCGTTGATTTATATGATATCTATACATTGAAAACTAATTTTCATGCAATATGGTTCCATTATCATATTTTCATGCATGAACCTTACTTTTGATGTGTCAAATTCCTAGGATTAAGACTCAAATTTGTCTCCAAATCCTTTGGTATACTCCACAGCCCATCTAGTCTTCCTGGAGAAATCCTCATGAGATCGATTGACCATGGACCCTATCTTGACTCCTAGAGCTCCCCCTTGGGCTCTTAACCTTAGTCACCTCCCTAGGTGACTCATCTATAATGGAAAGACCGCACCGGTGTACCTCCGGTATTTCTTGACCTACAACCCTAACCTTCTTAACTTTGTATAGCTTGTCCTTGGTTAGGTTCTTCTTCTTCCCTTTAAATGACTTTCCCTTGCCATTTTTAGCCTTCCCTTTGCTATAATCATATGACATCCTTGCATATGAATTTTCTATAGCATTTAATCTCATAGATTGGTATCCTAGACCCGATTTATCATTGCTGGGGTTTTGACCACTCAACACCATGCCTAAACCCTTAGATCCATTAATGAATCTCTCTAGGGTTTTCTCTAATTTATCAAGCTTTGCCCTCAAGGCTTGATTTTCCCTCTCTAGGTTCTTATCCTTAGCATCGCCATGTCCATCTTGGATATTTCTAGATCTACTCATTTGTCTAGGCATGTGTCTCCCCTTCTTTGGATTAATGTTTTGGTCCTTAGATCTAAAAATTCTAGATTTATCATGATACATAAATTTCTTAGGGTTTTGAGATACAATATTAGCCTTATTTTTATTACAATATCTAAAACCAAAATTATGCACAGGTAAATAATTCTCATTATTTCTAACATGTATGGAGAAATTTGAAAAATGCTTAAAGTTAGGGATTACCTCCCTTACCCTTGTAGCTCCCCCTTTATGTGAGTTTTTCTTCTTCTCCTTCTTTTTCCATTTTCTCAAATGCTTCATTTTCTTGAATTCTTCTTTTCTTGAGCATTTAGTGTGGTAGTGTCCTAGCTCACCATATGTGAAGCACCTTATATGTTTTTTCTCCTTCTTCGCACCATCCCTACAACCCATGTTAGAATTTAAAGGAATTGACTTGGGTTTAAGGTTTACCTCCCTTTTCTTACCCAATAGACACTTGTCCTTGTAGTGTCCCTTCTTATTGCATCCAAAGCAAATAATATGATCCTTGGATCTTGCTTTGGTAGAGGTGGTAGCTTCTTCTTGCTCCGATATTGAGGATGGTCTCTCCTCCCCCTCAATCCTTGAAGTGGAGACTCCTTCTTCACCCTTTGATGAAGTGGATGGTTCTTTAAATTCTTGTGTCACTTCATTTGAGGATATGGATGAATCTTTTTCTTCTTTCTCCTCCTCTTCGGATGTTGAGCTTCTTTCCTCATCCGATTGGTCCTTCTCCTCTTCTTGGACCATTAAGCCCATCTCATGGGCCTCATCTTCTTCCTCTACTTGTGTAGGATTTTCATGAAGCGCTATGATCTTGCTCCATAGTTCATGTGCATTTTTGTACTCACCTACACGTCTAATCACATCATTAGGTAAAACATTAAGTAGAATTGGCATCATTCGCCTTTGATTGTGTTTGTTACTCCTTATTCCAATATCGTGGTCAAAGCTTTTTCCCGTGTTTATCTTTTGGAACTTCAAATGGCTCTTCTAGCGCGATCATGAAATTCCAATCCATGCTAAACCATGTCTTTATCCGCATCCTCCAATACTCAAAAATTTCTCGGTCGTAAGGAGGTGGAACATTGATGTCGTCCCCTAAGCGTTCTTCACACGCCATTTCCTCTAGCCTTTTGCACTCTCGGCTGTTAGTCCATAGACGAGCGAACCCGGCTCTGATATCACTTGTTGAGACATTGTCGTTTAGCTAGAGGGGGTGAATAGCTACTTTACGATTTTCTTCCTACAATGTTAGCATGCACAAGCGGAAATACTAATAACACAAATAAAAACAATACTAACACAAACCGTTTACGTGGTTTGGAAATGATACTCTTACTCCACGGCTGTCCGTAAGGTGGACGATCCGATCCGTCGGTGGATGACTCCCCGGAAGATCTCCAGCTAGCTCTTGTCGCTCCTTGTGGGTGGAGAAACCTCGCCACAATCCATTGACAACTTCTGAGCACTTGTAGGCTACTAACAGACTTTAACCAAGCTTGTTTCGTCAAGGAAACTCAGCCAAAAACAAGCTCTCTTAAATAGTGCTCGATACTGTTCTGACCGTTACCAGTCGACTGGTGCTATCATCAGTCGACTGGTCCTCGTGAATTTGAATGTCACAGCCTGACGATTCACATTCTGGTGGACACCAGTCGACTAATGCAAAGATCAGTCGATTGATTTTTCTGTGCTCTTCATCAATCGACTGATCCAAGCATCAGTCGACTGCCACCTAAGGTTTCCCTTCCCGAGTGCAATTCTCTCAGCACTCGAATCCTCACGACTTAGCTAACTCTTCATCCAGCAGCCTCGACCTGTTGCCTTCAAGCCTTCTTCGACTTTAACTCTCATCCCTCGGATGCATGCAAGCTCATGGCTCGTCTCCCATGCCATCCTTCGCGTATGCCTCGAAGTGCGCTTTCCTCGGCTCATCGTTCCTGCTTCCAGCAACCTCGACCTGTTTCCTTCAAGCCTTCTTCAACTTTGGCTCTCGTCCCTCGGATGCATGCAAGCCCACGGCTCGTCTCTCTGTCATCTTTCGTGTATGCCTCGAAGTGCGCTTCCCTTGGCTCATCGTCCCTGCTATGTCCACGGTCCCTCGGATGCAAGCAAGCCCATGACTTGTCTCCCATGCCATCCTTCACCGGACCCAAAGACGTCCAACTAAGTCTATGTGTATCCTGCAAACCTGCACACTCACATACACATATTAGATCAACATGAAACTCTAACTTAATCATATTGACATACACATCAAAACTCATGATCTTACCCGATCACACTTGGGTCGATTGCACCAACACGATCTACAAGTGCATATGTAATATTTTTTTGGTCGAAATCTTATCTCATGGAATTCGAAAAAGTAACCTATGATATCTCGTTCAGGTACTGAGGCGGAATATGAAACTATAGCCAATACAATATCTGAAATTATTTTGGTTCAATCACTTATTTTTTAAATTCATTTTGCATCGAATAATACACCAAAAATTTGTTATGAAAATATTGAAGCAACATATCCTATAGCTAATTCAATCTTTCATGCTCATACAAAACATGTGAAAATTGATTTTCATTTTGATCGAGAATGTGTGTCAGCCAAATAGTTATCAGTCTCTTATATCTCTGCAAAAGATCAAATTACTAATATTTTTACTAAGCCATTATTCAGATAACATTTCAACAAGCTATATAGCAAGCAAACACAATGTCCAAGATCTCCCATTGAGTTTGTCAAGGATAAAAAAGATTCATTCAATATAATTGGAATGACCGGATCAAGTCATCGGATTAATTCTAATTAGGAATTATTAGAATAATTCTGTTATAATTTTTAAAATAATTCTATTCATAGGTCAATTGACCAAGTATTTTTATATCATATAAATAAAGATTATCCTTAAAGACAAAAATCAATGAATGAATAATAAGATATAAGCTTTGCTCGTATTTTTTTTTCCTCCTCTTCCTATTACTTCTTCTAACAATAACTGCCAGCAACGGGGTTCCCCCGCTCACTCTTTGCGCGATGAATTACATCGCCAAGCTCTCCGACCACGACTCCACCCTCGCCAAGATCTACGCGGAATTGCCCTTTGAAAAGCCCAGCCTCCACCCGGATTTCTTTTTCGATGCATCGGACTCTTCGGCGGTGATGGAGACAAGGGCGTCGTCGCTCGCATCCTCCTTCTCCTTCTCCTCCTCATCGTCCGCCTCCTCCGACAATAATTGATCTGGGATTGCTGGACGGTTGGCGTGGCTAATCCTGGTGCGCCTCTACAAGCTCGACGGCAAGGCGGTGGTGTATCGGGTAACCGGCCAATAGTACCTCTTTTTGGCGAACAACCTCCAATTTATTGGGAACACCGTCCGCCACTGTCGGCTGAGGGGGTTGTTGGGCGAAGAGTGGGTGGCGCGGCACACCACGAAGGTGAGGCAGCACGCAGCGAGGTACGAGAGGATCATGTGGGGGCAAGTGGCGGCGGAGGTACTAGCATTTGAGGTCAGCGCTGAAGAGGCGCGGGAGCGGATGCGGGCATTCGTCACTGCGGTGGAGGCAGCGTGCTCCATGCAGGCTGGTGGGTGGTGACGGACAAGGGGATGAGGGAGGAGGTGAGGGAGGCAGTGCAAGGGATGGTGCTTCCTGCCTATCGGAGGTTCTACCAGGGCTGGAGGGCAGCGCTGGAGGAGGGCAAGGTTCTCTCCAAAGGTCATGCGGCAGAGGTTGGCGGAGCTCCTCTGGTTTTGATGAACCTAGTTTGAGTTCGCTCTAGAGTCATCACCTCGGTTTGGAGTCCCGCACATCTCGATCCAAACCAACCAGCTAAGCACCGTCCCAATAAAGTTATTTTTTCTATACAAAATGATTTAACCTATTTAATTATGGTTTTAAAAATATTTCTAGATCGTATGCAATTATTCATAAAACTCCAAAAATAAGAAGTTTAAATCAAAAACAAATATTAAAATGATCAAAAAAATATGAATTATATATTAAAAATAAATATTTATCGATTTAATTAAGAAACTCTTCTTGAAGACACTTCTTTCTTGTCTAAGACGACAATCTAGTGAGTTAATGTAAGAGAAATTGTCGCAGAGAATAGGACAAGTAATACGATGATAAAACGATTGCATGAAGTGCTTGTAGGCACTCAGTAAAGCAGTTAAAATTAACGTCGAGATTAGACTCGGCATGGCCACTTCAACGCTGAATTTAGCACTAGGGCTCGGAGTTGAAAACATTGTAACAATAAAATAGTCTAAATGATTATACGCGTATATACATTGTAACAATAAAAATAGTCTAAATGATTATGTACGTATACCTGCGTCCGTGGGAGCGGGCGACATTTTATAGAGATGTGGTTGGTCTCTCACATTCTCTACGTGCTCCCAGATAAACGCCTACGTTGTCCAAATCCTCCGAAAGACACGACTGCGTTACACCTACATTTTTTGGGATCAATTACTATGTTGTCCGTGTCCTTTGAGAGAGAACAAATATATGGTCCGCGTCTAATGGAAGAAAATGTTTCAATGCACCATGGAGGATGCAAATCCCGCTTAGAGGAGTCAGGGGTTGAGAAATTCTATGGGTTGAGTTGAGGGAGTCAAGCACCAAGATGAGGAAGTATGGTCGTTGAGCTAAAGGAGTCAAGCGACTGAGCTAAGGAAGGTGACTGAGTTGAGGGAGTCGGGTGTTCGAGCTGAGAAAGTCGGATGACTAAGTTGACGGAGTCGGGTGACCGAGCTGAGAAAGTTAGGTGGCTGAGCTGAGGGAGTCAGGTGACTGAGCTAAGGAAGTTGGATGATTGAGCTTGGGTAATCGGGCGATCAAGCTAAGGAAGTCATGTGCGTTGCCTTGACCAAGGTTGGCTTTCTGCCCCTTAACATACATCTCCCCTTGACTTTTAATTGAGGGCTTGACTTTTTCCTTCACGCTGCCACATGGAAATCTCAACTATTATAGAATCGATGCACGCGTGAGAGGAGGGTGAATCACATGTGTTTTAAAAATCAATCTTTTTCTTTTAAAGTTATAGCAAGTGCACAATGAAAAAAGATACTAAATAAGAAAAGCAGAAAGAAAATAGCACATAATCAATTTATTTGGTTCAAAATTTTCAACGACTACTATTCCAAGATCGCACCAACATCTACTACATCACAATCTCTCTGTCAAGTCTACTTGAAAGAGGCTCGAGTTTGACAACTAGACTAAAATGTGTTCGGACCTGACTACCGCCCGAAACTTCAGGGCTGATGTGGCCGAAAGACCTTACCTTTACACTATTGAACACATTAGGAAGCCACAAGTAAGCCATCAACAATGCAGACGATGCACAATATCACATATTAGAGCCATGATTAGCGAATCTCATTAGCTGTTGATGTGGTATGTGGTTGACACATGGCGACACTATGCTGAGGGGTCAACTCAAGGTGACTATTGAGATCCTTCTAACTCTAGGAGTGTAATCCAACAGTACAACACGTAATCCCATCTTTTTGCCTCCAAGATCTATCACTCGTGACTTACACACTCCGACATTATTATGTTGTGCAAGGGAAGAACACCTTTGCTCGCATTATTCATCGTCGTCTCTGAGCTCTAGCAGCAACGATCTTTTTTGGCATTACGAACCTTCCTTTGGTTGTAATTTTGGTCACCTTCCCTGCGCTCCAGCCCATGCTACTCCCTTCTTCTCCATTTTCCCTAGTCTTCCCGCCTATTCATGGTGGTTGAGAGTGATTCTACTCTTTAGTATACCTCGGTGGTGTATGACTTTAATGACTGGTACTTGGACCAACTACGATTGTAGTTTGAGATTCCAACTAACCACCGATTGATAATCCCAAATGCTCTTGACCGACCATCTCTCCCCCTGTAGGTTTCGTCATCTTGTTTAGGGGTCAGTTGCTAGGCAGCCTCTGATTTCCCATCCCGAGGTTCTTTATCGAGGTCTCTCAATACTTCCACATCCTCCTTCAACATTTGACACCTAAATCTTTCCGACTACTCTAAGTGGTAGTAATCATTTTTTGTTTGTACCGAACATCCCTCACACCCTGAGTATTCTATTCTTTCTTCTATCTAAAGAAGATCGATGTTGGAGTCTTTTACTTCATAGCGAGACCTTCTTGTAGCTTCGTAGATAGGATGTCGACTTCACACAAGGGATGAAAGTCTCATTAGTATTTATTTGACCTCCCACTTTATTCGCCTGGCCAATTGGCTGGCATATGGATTTGCCAAAATCACCGAGTCTGGATTGGTACAAGTCAGAGCCCACCTATCTCACCGCATCGACAACATTATCGGGTATGCAATTTGACGTCAAACCCTTGCTCGAGGATGACCTTCTCTTCTGCTTCAGATTGAGCCCAATTGACGCCTAGCTCCATGCTTCTTTTAGTAAGAGTTTTCACTTTTCATCATATGTGTTTGCTAAGTGAAGGCTTACCTATTTGTGCAGCTCAGACTATGTTGAGGGCAATCAACAATCGATCTTTGAATTTAACCAAGCCTGAGGTAGAGGATTCCGGTGCTATAGTCATTGATTCTCCATGTGATGCAATCGACCATACACATAGGGGAGTTGATGCCACCCCACCCTACGATTTTAACGATGTGTATCTCCTCTGAGGAGTTAGAAGAGCCTTAGAGAATAATCATAAAAAGGCGTCGACCGCAAGAGCCTCCGATTGAACCAAGTTAGCTAGTGGTGGTCCCCCAAGAGCCCAACCCTATTTTGATAAGATTAACCCACCGAATGACCATGATGTGGTTAGAAACTAAGGACACTACACAACGCAACTCCTTTGGATATCTAGTAGAGTCGATGGCATTGGACTTGGCCGGGGTAAAAATTTGAAGGTTTTACCTTGGTCTAGATGCCTAATCCACGTTACAACTCTTGGTCGAGATGATGGAGATAACCACTCGATTTCCCGATTTCCTTGAATCCAACCAAGACATGGGGCCTCAGTTGGATGAGTTGGAAGGTTTGCAGGCTTGGAATCTAGGGTTGGAATCGCCGAGGATTGAAACTGAACAATGGAAAGCTGAAGTTGACACCCTAGCAGCGCAACTGTGTCTGATGCAGCTGGATCTAGACACAGCGGAAGCTGAGGTGACGTCCCTCCAAGGGTAGTTAGGCGAGGTTGAATCCCATTTGAAAAAAATTGAAATCATAGGCCTTAGGAAATAGCGGAAGAAAGTCATTACTGCCTTGGAGGTGATAAAGGATGAGTTGGAGCCTCGAAAGGCAGAGCTGGAGGGGATGAAAGCCAACTTGGAAGTCGAGAGGGCCAAATCTGAGATTTTGAAGGCTGAGACAAAGGTCTTAAAGATCATGCTGGAGGCCCAAAGTGATCAATTGGAGAGTAAAAAGATGGATCTCAAAGGCTATCTGGTCAAAAAGGAGGAGCATTGAGCCTCCAAGAAAATAAATTTCTATAGTCAGAAAAGTTCTATAATCTCATGGCAACCACCTCCTCAAGATGGTCAAGCACAGAATTGATGGAGCAGTCAAGATGCTACGAGAGGTCAGGAACATACCCACCTACTTTCCCCCAAATGCTATCCATGTGAGGAAGGTCTTTAATGATATCACTATGGGAGATCTCACCAAGTTACAATAGTCATACTTTCTTTTCCTTTGAGACAGTGTACTTAGCCGATTTTGAAATGGGAAGAACTTTGATCATTGAATTTTCTTATAATTAGTTTATTTAAATATGGTGTCGAGTCACTAGGGTTAGAGAACTCCGAGTCCATGCGGGGAATAAGTGTAGGACAAGTGTTTGAAATTTGGAAGGCTAGTGCCCGACCTCAGTATAAGAGTCCAGGTGTCTTCAATTGCTTGGAAGCATGTTTGGACGCGATGTAGAGGCTCGAGTGTCTTTGATTGTGTGGAAGAACACTTGCACTCTGTGTAGGGTGTCGTCAATTGCATGGGAGCATGCTTGGACTCAGTGTAGGGGCCCGAGTGTCGTCGATTGCTTGGGAACGTACTTGTACTCGGTGTAGGGCTCTGAGTGTCTTCAATTGCCTGAGAGCACACTTGGACTCAGTGTAGGGACTCGAGTGTCTTCAATTGCATGGGGGCGCGCTTGGACTTGGTGTAGGGGCCCGAGTGTCTTCAATTTTGTGGAAGCATGCATGGACTCAATGTAGTTTGAAGTCGAGGCAGCTGAGTAAAGGTCGGGGGAAACCTTCTTGTTTAGACAGTCATCGACCAGAGTAAACCAAGTGGCCCACCTTTTAAGAAGTCAGGCATGATCTAAGTGGTCAGGTGAATCCTGTTCTTCAAAAAGGAAATAAATAAAGCTCGCCAATCTGGTAACTCCTCTTACTTCTGTGAGACTAACTGAGCTCGAGTAACTAAATCATCCAATGTCCATGCAGCCAAGACAATTACCATTTTTCAAGCTCATATGCCTTCCGATTTTCTACTTAGGGTACCTTCTGGATACTGACCTCATGAAATTTAGTCGTTAATTTATAGAAAGCCACAACATACCCTCTGAGCCGATTATTCTTGGTTTCAAACATTCCTTCGAGTTACTGTGTAGTTAATTGGGAGTCAGAACGAATGATAACTTGAGACGCTCTCACATGCTTGACAGCTCATAGCCTAACTAACAGCGCCTCATACTCAACCTTATTTTTAAAAGCTCAAAATTCAACTATAGGATTATTTGTATTACCTCTTCATGGGGTGAGATCAGTAATACTCCCACTCTACTGCCTTTCTTCGTTACTAACTGGTCGATGAAAAGTCTCCCTCAACTCCAAAGTTAGTTAGTGCTTGTGCTTTGATGGCTGCTCGGGAATGATATTGGATATCGTAATCACTAAGCACCATTGTCTATTTAATAAATCATCCCAAGGTCTTGGTGTTAGTAAGTCTCGACCCAAAGTGATGTTGGTGAGCACGATGATGGGATGAGACAAGAAATATGATCTCATTTTATGAGTTATCATTACCAGAGCCAGAGCCAACTTCTCTAAAGTGGAATATCTAGTCTCAGATGGATTGCGAAGTAGATAGGGTGCTTGTTGGATAGTAGTAGACAAGAGGGGGGAGGGTGAATTTCGTTGATTTTAAAATCTTTTCTTTATGTAAAATCAAATTTGCTCATGATCCATGATCATTTTTGATGGGCAATCTAATATAGTTCTTCTGAAGAAGCAGATTCACACAAGTATGAAAAAGGATAGTAACAATACAACTATCTTCAAGGAATTAGAGCAAGTAATAAAGTGAAGTACCAACAACAAGGAGTTTGAGCGTAGTTGTTGGAGATTCTCTCAGTGTGGAAGTATCAGCACTTGCACGAGCAAAAGCAATCGGAACAGAATGAAGTAAAGAGAGAGATGATTGTTCAGCTCGGACTCTTAGGCCTTCTTATATAGGCATATGCTTTGATCGTCTAATGCACCATTTCATCGACTGAACATTTCTGTCGATAGATCCACTATCCATCGACTGAACCTCACACCTTTCCTTCTTTGCTCTGATTTGATCCAATGAATCTCAAATATCAAGCTGTTCGGTCGACTGATCATGTTGATCCATCGACGAATCTCAAAATTACCTTTCTTGTGTTGATTCGATCTGATCTTTATTGTTACCATATTTGGATCAGTCGATGGATTAAAGTTATCCGTCGACTGATAAAGTTGTAATACCATGTTTGCAAACTCTGATCTATTTTGTGCCACACTGGTCGGATCAGTCGACTAATCTCATTTATCAGCAGATTGAACCCTCGGTCAACTTACTTCGTTCACCTACAAAAGAAAGTTAATGCAGACAATAATATAATAATAACCTATAAAATAGAGTTAGCATAATAGATAGATAATATGAATGAGTAAGACAGTAAGGACTATCTTGATCTCAACATAGAAACCACTATTGGTTTCTTCAGTTGGATCAACATTTAACGTTTGTCCATATCGGGACAAGACTTCACTACACTCCCTCCATGAGCTTACCTCAAATCACTTGCCAAACATCGAGTCCTTCATGCATGTTTGGACATAAACCACTCAGCATCGGATCAGTCTACCAGGGCTTCCTCTTAATTTTATATTGGGTCCTCTAGACCTATTCAATCCACTTGCCAGATGTTGGGTCCATTTGACCCATCTAAATTTCATTCCTGGTGATAGGGTTGGAAAACCCGTGCCTGGTATAGGGGATGAAGAAGTCGGGACTTGACATAACCTCTTATCTCGGGCCCCGGGGCCTCCGTCGGGGGACGCACTCGAGAAGCTTGGGCTCTTCCCCGAGAGGGAGTACCCCGAGAACATTCCAGGAAATAGCGAACCTGAAGACCCCTGAGCCCGCCTCTGGATGCGGAGTCCCCGCAATTACCGACCTCGGGAGCCCCGGGGGCCACAACTAAAGAAAGAGTCATAATGACGCGGACTATTTCAAAAGAATATCCCTCTATCACCGAAAGCGGCGGACGCGACCTGAATCTCGAAAACGTGACCGCCATAAGGGAGGCACGATCAGTTGGCTTGCCCGGGTATAAAAGGTAGTTCAATCCCTCCGGTAAGGGGGTTACGATTTCTCATCTTTGCACATTTCCTTTCTATGGCACCATCGTTTGGCTACCCTACTAACTTGAGCGTCGGAGTAGACTCCGCCGGACCCCTGCCGGCGTGTCCCCTAACGCTTGTGTTACTCTTGTAGGATTCCCTCGTTCCTCAGCGACATAGCAACCTCCGCAGGGGCTGATCCTCAGTGACCGGCCATCGTCAACGACTCCTTCCGGAACAAATTTGGTGTCGTCTGTGGGAAGCAAAAAAGCACCTAAAAGAGCACCAATGGTAGGACCGGAGGAACAACCCCTCACCCTCATGCGAGAGGAATTTGACCACCGGGTGGCTAACGCCATCAAAGAGGCCTTGGAGCAACACCAAATCGAACAGGCGGCCCTGCAACCAGTAGGTCCGGTGAGGGAAGAGATCCCCAGAATCTCCACCTCGGCCTCTAGAAGGTCTGTGACTCCTGTGGGGCGACATGATGGCGCAGCCCAAGGCCCCCGTAGTGAATCCCCTGTAGAGGGGGAAAAGGCCCACTCGGTAGCCTCTAGTGCTCAGAGGCATGATGATGGACCGGGAAGGAGGGATGGACTCAAGATCTTCCAGAGACTCCATCCACCCCTTTCTCGTCAGAGATTGTGGAAGACCCCATGCCAAAGCAGTTTCGCGGACCGGGGATCCCTGAGTATGATGGGAAGATAGATCCAGAAGATCATGTCTGTAAGTTCGAAAATGCGGCGCTTCTGCACCAATATACCGATGGAGTAAAATGCCGGGTGTTTTTGAACACCCTGTTTGGCGCATCGCAACGATAGTTTCAGAGGCTGCCCCAAGGTTCCATCAATTCCTTCGCGGAGTTCAAAACGACCTTCCTCCACCATTTCGCGAGTAGCTGGCGCTACCAAAAGACAGCGCTCAACCTGTTCGCTCTTAAGCAAAAACCTAAGGAACCGCTCAAGGAGTACATACAGAGGTTCAACCGGGTGGCACAGGATGTACCAAGCGCAACATCGGAGATACTCATTAGTGCCTGCACCCAAGGGCTCGCGGAAGGAGACTCCTTTCGATCCTTGGTGAAGAAGCCCCCCGCTAGTTTCGATGACTTGCTAAGACGTTCAGTCAAGCATGTCAACGTAGAAGTAGTGCGGTACGCTCGGCGCAAGGATCCAGTCGGAGCTCCACCCCTCGCAACCCCTCGGTCGGATAGGAAGGAGCCACCAGCTCCGATGAGGGGAAAAGACCTACTACCTGGAAGGGATCACTGGACTGGCAGGCGTCGATTGGTGGAGACAGTAGATGCGAACCACCAGAGACATTACCCAAGTACTGCAGTTTTCATGGTAGTTCGACTCATTCCACAGAAGAGTGTCATGCCCTGAGAAAGAAATTCCCTGAGGAAGCGGATGCCAAATCACGGAGAAAGTGGAACAAGTCAGGGTATCACAGAAGGTCGGCCAGACGAAGCCCTTCCCCCCGACGACGGCCTGCCAGGGAAAACAAAGTCCGACAATGGTCCCGATCACGATCCAGAGGCAGGAGTCGGGGACCTGCGCCCCGAAGATCCCCCTCCTTGGAAAGAGATCCCCAAAAGGGCAAAGCTCCTGTGCGAGGCCCCCGCTCGGGCCATGTAGGGGTCATCTCCGGAGGACCTACCGGGGGCGACTCTAACCGAGCCCGGAAGTCGTACACCCGATGGTTAGAAAATTACTCCATTGGGACAAGCCGAAGCCCAGGGGCGGGCCCAACTATCTCATTTGGGCCATCCGACCTCGAAGAAGTAGAAGCTCCACACGAGGACGCCATAGTGATTGTGGCCCGCATCGCCAATTATGAGGTAAAACACATCTTCGTAGACACAGGGAGCTCTGTGAATGTTCTGTACAAAGTGGCTTGGGAGCAGATGTAGATAGATGAGGATGAATTGATCCCGGTCGCGACCCCCTTGTTTGGCTTCACGGGATATCGCGTACAGCCATTGGGACAGATTACCTTGTCACTCTCGCTGGGCAGTGATAGGCTCGAAAGAACCCGGAGGACTCCTTTCCTAATTGTGGACGTGCCTTCCTCCTATAACGCCATCTTGGGTCGACCAGCGCTCAGTATCTTCCAGGTGGTGGTCTCTGTATACCACCAGAAGATCAAGTTCCTGGTGGGTGATCGAGTGGTGGAAGTTCGAGGAGATCAGCTTGTTTTGCGAAGGTGCTATAGCGGCGAGGTCCGGACCGAGTCTAGGAAAAATCCTCGAGGACTGGAGGAATAGCTACAGAAGAGGTCTTAGCCTAGCTAAGGGCCCCGGTCCCTAATGTCCTGATGAGATCTGAAATTTATTTAGTACAATTGTCTATGTCTTGCTGTGAGTTTGCAGCTGAATCAAGTAATAAAATGAAAAGCTTCCTTTCAAAATAACAAATGCGCGTCCAAGGAATTCAAAACCCTAATGCCCCGCGGTCTATCCGACGCCCGGGGTACTTAGGCTTGGCTCAGGACCTACACGCCCTTCCAAGTATTTCAAAACCCTAATGCCCCGTGGTCCAGCCGACGCCTGGGGTACTTAGGCTTGGCTCGGGACCTACGCGCTCGTCCAAGTAATTCAAAACCCTAATGCCCCGTGGTCCAGCCGACGCCCGAGGTACTTAGGCTTGGCTCGGGACCTACACACCCGTCCAAGTAATTCAAAACCCTAATGCCCCGCAGTCCAGCCGACGTCGGGGTACTTAGGCTTGGCTCGGGTCCTACGCGCCCATCCAAGTAATTCAAAACCCTAATACCCCGCGGTCCAACCGACGCCCGGGGTACTTAGGCTTGGCTCGGGACCTACGCGCCCGTCCAAGTAATTCAAAACCCTAATGCCCCTCGGTCCAGCCGACGCTGGGGTACTTAGGCTTTGCTCGGGACCTACGCGCCCATCCAAGCAATTCAAAACCCTAATGCCCCTCGGTCCAATCGACACCCGGGGTACTTAGGCTTGGCTCGGGACCTATGCGCCCGTCCAAGTAATTCAAAACCCTAATGCCCCGCGGTCCAGCCGACGCCGGGGTGCTTAGGCTTGGCTCGAGACCTACGCGCCCGTCCAAGTAATTCAAAACTCTAATGCCCCGCGGTCCAGCCGACGCCGGGGTACTTAGGCTTGGCTCGAGACCTACGCGTCTGCCCAAGTAATTCAAAACCCTAATGCCCCACAGTCCAGCCAACGCCCGGGGTACTTAGGCTTGGCTCGGGACCTACGCGCCCGTCCAAGTAATTCAAACCCCTAATGCCTCGCGGGGCACTCAAGATTGGGTGGGGACTTACGCACTCGTCCAATTAATACCCAGCACTCAGGTCCCACGGGTTAGATGTCGCTGGGAGCAGTCAAACCTAACCGAGGGTCTACACCACCGGTCAAGTAACCCAAAACCCAACAGGGAACTTAATCAATTTTGAAGTAAGAAACAAAACACTTTCGGAAGAACCCACAACGCATTGGAATATAAGGCAATCATACACACAGGACCAGTATACAAAAGTAATTATTCATTTACATAATGAAATACATGAAGACATACATCTTGACAACCTGGGACGAAAATGGACGCCTGAGGCAACCCCATGAGTTGAAACAAGGGGCCCCTCGGCGGACTCGGCGAGGGCGGGAGGAATGTCAGGAACAATTGGAGGAGGATTCAGGGCCTCCTTGTTGGCCTCCTCCCACCTGATGAACTGACTCATCGATTTGGCATACATGACTTCCTCTGCAGAAGCCAAATAGAAAGAGCATCAGTCAAAACCAATGTGCGCGGAAGACAGAGACGAGCATACTTAGGGAGGGACTAATTTGCGTTACTTTAGGGCTAAGGCCCTCCCTGTATATGAGTTCTTCGCTTTGAACTAGCCCGGGGCCGCTGAACTCCATGCCCGAGAGTACCTCTCTAGCATGATGATACGCTGGGCTGTGAAAGAAGCTCTCCAAGGAGGGAGGAGTGGGCAAGTTAGCTATCCAACACAAAGGGCTGAAGGGCAACGACGATAGCCGGATGAAGAAGAATTTCTCTTTCCATCCCTTGTGCGAAGAAGGAAGCCCTCCCAAAAACCTATGACCTGGACGGGCCGCGAAGCTAAAAACTCCTGGTGCCCCTATCGGAGTGAAGAAGGAGTGGAAAAGGGGTGGAATCAGAGGAAGACCAAAAAGCTTGAAAATGATATATGCCCGTCCCCTCCCATCTGGGCGAAGGTATTGGGAGCCATCTGGTACAACGGAATGCTAAAATAAGAGGCTATGTTTGCAAAGAAGGGGGGATAGAGAAATGAAGCCCTAGCTCCATCTGTCCTAAGAAGAAAGTCAGCATGCCGGTGGGGGGCTCCACAGGTTTCTGGTCTACCTTAGGGATGACCATCGTCATCTCGGCTGGAACTCCATATGTCTCGATGGTCACTTGCAAAGCCTCGGGCCTCACTCTCGAAGAGGCGGATTCATAGCACTCCGCCTGATAACCTTCCATGACCCCTAGATAGCAAAAGAGAGGATGACGGATTACTCACGCGCAGAAGAAGCCTTGTAGGAGAAGAAGACGAAGTATACCTAGTCACTGAACCAGAAATGAGCGTCGGTGCCTGTTTTTCCCCTCTTATACCTCAGCAGGCATCCGCTTAAGCGCAATAAGAACAAGACACGTGGAAAGCTAGGAACCGCTTTGTCTAGACTGCTGATCGTCGAGGTCAGCGGGACCCACTCACGTCTAGGGGGACTTAGGGGGGTAGCCGTTGTAATACGTGGCAATAAGGCACTCGCACGGACACCTCACTACCCTCTAAACATAAGATCAGACGTTTTTTAAACCCAAAAAGAGGGGCATCATTACGAGCCTTCGGGAAGCGGAGAAGTTTCCTTGGGAAAAGAAGAAGACATCGAATAGAGGGGCTCCTCATAACTCTGGACGAGACGGATATAGTCCAAAGAAGCTCCCCTGCTTATGAAGGGAACGGGTGCAGCAGCACATACCTAAGCGAAGGTAACTTCTTCATCCCGGTACTAGTCCGATCAGTCAGCCACACTTCCTTCAATCAGACTTGAAGGGAGAGACTTGTGATAGGGTTGAAAAACCCGTGCCTGGTATAGGGGATGAAGAAGTCGGGACTTGGCATAACCTCTTATCTCGGGCCCCGGCCTCCGTCGGGGGCCGCACTAGGGAAGGTCGGGCCCTTCCCCGAGAGGGAGGACCCCGAGAGCATTCCAGGAAATAGCGAACATGAAGACCCCTGAGCCCGCCTCTGGATGCAGAGTCCCCGCAATTACCGACCTCGGGAGCCCCGGGGGCCGCAACTAAAGAAAGAGTGATAATGACGTGGACTATTTCAAAAGAATATCCCTCTATCACCGAAAGCGGCGGATGCGGCCTGAATCTCGAAAACGTGTCCGCCATAAGGGAGGCACGATCAGTCGGCTTGCCCGAGTATAAAAGGTAGTTCAATCCCTCCGGTAAGGGGTTACGATCTCTCATCTCTACACATTTCCTTTCTTTGGCACCATCGTTTGACTACCCTACTAACTTGAGCGTCAAAGTGGACTCCGCTGGACCCCTACCGGCGTGTCCCCTAACGCTTGTGTTACTCTCGCAGGATTCCCTCTTTCCTCGGCGACATAGAAACCTCCGTAGGGGTTGATCCTCAGTGACCGGCCATCGTCGACGACTCCTTCCGGAACACCTGGTTTTTATGATCTACTGAGACATTCCTTGTATAATATCAGGTCTAGTTGACTTACTAGGACATTTCAAGTTGAGTATTCTGCACACTTGATTGATTCATCAAATAATAGCAAGATTTAACCTGACCATTTGACAACATCAAAATATAGGTTTAATTCTGGTGCATCATGCACTAACAATCTTTCCTTTTTTGATGTTTGACAATCTAGGTTCAAAGTTACGTTTAAAGATATAATAATAATGAAATAACTCCCCCTGAATCTAACATCTCTCCCCTTTGACAAACATTAAAAAATAGGGTCATTGCAAAAATATTTTCAAGCAACAAATTAAAGTTAATTTTGAGATGGAAATTTTTTAAAAATGTTATTAAGTAGTAATAACATCAATTTTCGAAAATGAATGATACAAATTTTGAAAATAATACCAAGTAAAAGTATTTTTCAAATATTTTTAAGGTGAAAATATTTTTCAAGATAAATTTTGCAATTTATGACTAAAAAAATTTCTAATAAAATTATTTTAGAAATGAAAATTTTGGAAGTCAAAATCTTTTATTGAAAAATTTTTGAAACATGTGAAACAAAATTTTGAAAAATTTTCTAAGGGAAAGATTTTGAAAATAAATTTTGAAAAATTTTCTAAGATGAAAATTGGGAAAACAAAATTTTGAAAATTTTTTAAAGAAAAGATTTTTAAAAAAAGTTTGAAAAATTTTCTAAGATAAAAATTGGGAAAACAAAATTTTGAAATTTTTTCTAAGGGAAATATTTTGAAAATAAATTTTGAAAAAATTTTCTTAGATAAAAATTGTGAAAATGAATTTTACAAAAAGAATTTTCAATAATAAGATTTAAAAGAATTTTTTAAAAAGAAATGCTCTCCTTAATTTGACATTTTCTTTTGAAACAAAGGTATCCTAAAGTCCAAGCTTGCTAGGTTTTGAAAATATAAAAAAATATCTAAAAAACTATCCTTATTTTGAAATGTCTAACTTTAGTTTTCAGTTGTTTATCATAAAATATCAACTTTTGACAAAGGTTAGTCAAGTTGTGTGTTTGGGTTCTTGTTAGTTTTGACTAAAAAGGATCACCCAACATAATCAATGTTTGTTTAAAGTCTGAATTTATGTCAATGCACAGATAAAAATATCTAAAATCTAAGCTACAAGCTAAGCATTTCACCTAATTCTATGTTTTATAATATATAAGCAAGGAACCCTAATGTGTTTATGAGATGTCAAGTTGTGTGTTTGGGTTCTTGTTAGTTTTGACTAAAAAGGATCACCCAACATAATCAATGTTTGTTTAAAGTCTGAATTTATGTCAATGCACAGATAAAAATATCTAAAATCTAAGCTACAAGCTAAGCATTTCACCTAATTCTATGTTTTATAATATATAAGCAAGGAACCCTAATGTGTTTGTGAGATGTTGGCTGCTTAAAAATATAGGTTCATGCTTTCTACAGTATGACCTAGGTTAGTTTCATCCTAAAATTCTAAAACCCCTAAGTTTTTGGAAACCACAAGATATATGTTTTTGAAAACTAAATTTTTAAAAGGAAGTAAAATAATAGAAACCTATTCTAGGAAGTACATCCTAGAGTGATGTATTGGAAATAGAAACCTAAAAGTTCATGCAAAAAAAGTAAGGATAGCAATTAGATAATAACAAAATAACTAAATCATCAGATAAAGCATAAAGTTAGGATAGATCAAGGTCTGAGCAAGTCAAGTAAACAGTAGATATAAGTTCGAAAATATGTCAATGGAGTCAAATATTAGTCGAAAAAGGTGGGGAATCATAATCAACGTGAAGATAGTCAAACATTCTATGTTTCTCTTCCTCTAGAGTAATAATGTGATCGGTTATGTCTTGATGAAAATCTGTGAGTTGCCCCTGGAATAAAGTATACTAGTCCTAGATCATGGTCTGGAATGAGTGAAGCGACTGAAGATGCCATTGCGAAGTTGACTGTAAGGGTCACTAGTCTATGGAGGAGTTGTAGATGATGCACCCTGAACTAAATCTAGTAATGGAGTCATAGCGAACTCCTGGACTAGAGTATAAGGCTCCTGAACTGCAATAGGTATGTCCTAAGCATCGACCTCCACTCCAATAGGCCGGACATAACACGAATGACTGTGCTTATATACAAGACCTTGGGAACTAGCCTCCCAGCCAAGGATAACTGACGAATACCCACTAGATCAAAATTAGATAACTCTATGAATTCTCCTCGATGACATCTATCCCTAGTGATGCTATAAAAGTTGTTTCTTAGAGCTACAAGCACTGACTAATCAAAGTTGTGTTTTGATATTAGCAAAGGTTCAAAGTTAAGGGTTGTTGTAATCTAATGAGCTTAACCTGAGTATGCAGACAAGTCCTAGTTGAGGCTAGACAAATAAATTTTGATCAGGTGATTGGGTAAAAAGTCTTGGTCGGGTGATTGGGCAAGGAGTCTTAGTCATGTAGATTAGGCAACGAAGTCCTGGTCAAGGGAACTGGGCAGAAGACTTCCTAGATCAAGGACATCAGGTGGAAGTCCTATGGTTGCGGACACCAGGCAGAAGTCTAGGCAGGTCGAGGATCGGGCATCTAACATAAAGTCCAGATGGTCAGGATCAGATACTGAGAAAAAGTCCAAACAGGTTTGGAGGATCGGGTGTTTGGCAAAAAGGTAAACTCTCATGAGAGAAGTAGGTGAGGATGCTTTCCTCATTGACAGAACAGTAGGCGTCGGTTCAACTTATGATTTCATTGAAATCTAAAGTTCGAACCCGACGGTGCTGAGACTGTCTAAAATGTTTATATTCATATTATGCATGTTGTGCTAACTCTATGTTATAGGAAATCAATGCTGGAGTTAAGGCATTCCGGGCGCTCGAAGGTCCGAGCGCACCGAATGGGTTCAAGTGCCTGGATAGGCCCAAACTCAGTCGTGAACTTTCTGAGTTGGCACACTACCAATGGTTGGTTCACATTAGCTCTAGGCGCTCGATTGTGGTTCAGATGCCTCAATCAGAATAAAGTTTGGCGAATAGGGCTTTGTCGAGGTCACGCCACATCAGCTTGATGGGGGCACCCGGACTCATCCACGCGCTTGAACTAGGCTATAAAAGGAGCATCAACTAGCAGCTTCAAGACATCATTCCAATCAACTTTCATACTTGTGCTTTTACGTAAAGCTCTCCACAATGTCAATATGTTGCTCCGACGACAACGCCTAAACTTTTAATTCTAAATTGTCAAAAGACTCAAACAAAGAAAAACAAGCCCAATCAAATTTCCTTGCACTAGTGGCACATGAGCAAGCAATCGACACCCAGTCCGAGACAGAGTCAAAAGTTGAGTCTGAGAAAAGCCACGGATCTGTATCCGTTTCTGAAGGGCCCAACGCCACTGTAAAATCTACCTTAGTAGATAACCTTTACAACTTAATCCTGTATTTAACTCTAAGTTGGCTAAATCCAACATTCGGGGTCAAGTAACTCCAAAAGGAGGTAAAAGCTCTTAAGTAGGAGACTAACTTAAGTCCTTTGACTAAATCAATTCAAAGTGGAACTTCAACTTAAGTCCAACAATCTGAGGAAGAAAATTTCACTTTGAAAACTCAAGTCAAAGAAATTAAGGATTCATTGGAACGATTCACCTTAGGTTACAAAAATGGTAATATGATTCTTGGAAAACAAAGAGTTGTATACATTCAATCCGAACTAGGATACAAGGCTAACTCACGATTAAAATCTTACATGTCAATTTTAAATCAAAATAGAAAATATGAGTCCCTAAAACAAGCTTAATTACCTAGATAGACATTATTGAGGCTATGACCCAGGGGAAGCAAATAGAAAAACTATCTTTTTCCTAATATGCATGTTTGATTGATTTACTATTTTTTCCTTGCATATTTAGTTTAAATTTTTACTTAACTTAGAATGATTAGATAAGGACTTCAGTTTAATTGAGACTTGTTTAACCTAGTAGCAGGATGAGGCGAAATGATAGTACGTCAGGAAAACTTGATCTAAGGAGTCAAGCAGAGTAAAATGTACCCTATTTAGTTTATTTAGCCAAGTGAAAGTAATCGAAGCTATCTCGCCACATCTTAGACTAGTTAGACCAAAGTTTCTTAAAAGAAAATTTAAGTGTATAATTTCCTAAAAATGCTTTGTCTAGATTTGGTCGTTGCTCTAATATCCAAGAAAACCCTTATGCCTCGTCATAACCTAGAAACTAATTTTTGAAATATGCACTTAACTAATTGATTGTTAAATCTGAATCTAACTCAAATGACAATTAAATCTTAGAATTCAAATTAAATTTATAAAGATAAAATTGACAACATCTCACAAAACTTATAAGGTTCCCTATTTGAAAACATAGAAATGAGTGAGATATTAAGATTAATAATTTAGTGTAGTGATTAACCCACTTAATTAATTCAAATATAAAATTAACCTAATCTTACTCGATCTAATTAAAACTTAATTTTTTTAATTTAATTTCAAAACTTAATTATTTTCAAAACTTAATGATTTCAATTATTTTCAAAACTTAATTAATTCAAAACTTAGTTTCAAAACATAATTATTTCAAACCTTAATTAATTTCAAAACTTAGTAATTTGAA
This sequence comes from Boesenbergia rotunda, assembly GCA_024364735.1. NCBI lineage: Eukaryota > Viridiplantae > Streptophyta > Magnoliopsida > Zingiberales > Zingiberaceae > Boesenbergia > Boesenbergia rotunda. The sequence continues at coordinate 814,222 of JAGFNQ010001030.1, forward strand.
ACTTTTAATCAAACTTAATTAAATTTAACAAACTTTAACTTAATTCTTAACAAACTCAATTAACTTTGACATTAAAAATATTAAACAGTAACCCTAAATTAATTAACTAAATCAAACAAACTTAAATTAAAACAAATCCAACTAGTTAAATCTAATTGATTAGAATGGAATTCATCTCACAAAGCACTTATAAGTCTAACATGTTTGATAACTTAAATTGGATGAGATGAAATAAGTGAAATCAATCTATCTTTAAATTCCTACAAGTTGGATCCAAATCAAAATGTTTTATATGTTGGAATATAAAAATTTGGACTAATGAATATTGGATAATGGGTGTTCCAGACACATGACTAGAGACAGATTGAAGTTCACCAAACTAAAATTTAAGAACCTATGATCAGTTGCATTTTGCAACAATGAAAAACTTAAGATAATTAAATAGGTAACCTTGAATTATGTTTAAATTTTGTTATTCGAGAGTACTGCTAGTAGATAAATTTGAATTTAATTTGCTTAGTATTAGTCAGTTATGTGCCTCTGGTTACTTAGTAGCATTCTCTAACATAGATTGTCTAATTAAGAATATTGAAACCCCTAAAGTAGTTTTTAAAATAATTAGAAAAAAAAATATCTATACAATAAATCTATTTAGTTCCTCACCTAAGTGTATTTCTAACACAACAAAAGGAAACTAAGCTATGGTACAGAAGACTGGGCTACAATCATTTGAAACTCATCTTAAAAATAAGTCAAAATAGGTTAGTTGGCCGTCTACCTAAATTAAAGAATTTAGAAAATAAAATATATAATACTTGTCAACAAGGAAATCAAACCAAATCAACTCATAAATCAACCAACTTAAATCAAATCAATTCAATACTTAAACTCCTACACTTAAACCTCTTTGATTCTTATGGGACAAAGTTACTAAGCGTAAACTAATATTGTTTAGTAATAATTGATGACTACGAAAGATTTACATGAGTAAAATTCTTAAAACCAAAAATAAAATATTTAACAATTATGTAACAGAGTATCCACCACATCAGCCCTAAATCTCATTTGTTGCATGAGTAACACTGCCAATTAATTCTTCTTTATATGGATTCAAACCTCTTGTAGTGATTGTGTAACAGAATTCAGATAATATTTTAACTAGAAAGCAATGCCTTTCTTCTTCTTTTCGTTTACTTTATTGAGGTCTTGAGACTTTAGCCAGAGGTAGAAAATACTCTACGCTGTTGACAAACCTCTCTCTATTTTTCTTTGTTTGACTTGATCATGCCATGAGGAAGAACACCAAAGTCCTGTGGGGGAGGTGAAGGTTCTACAATTACTTTATAGATATTTTCACGGGCATTCAAAGAAAGAACTTTGAATGCACGTGAAAACTGAAAATATATATAAATTAATTGTAGAACTTTTGTGTTCTTCCGCATGGCATGATCAAGTCTCATTTCATTCAAGCATGCATATCACTAGTCGGGATTTCATTAATTTAAAATCTTATTTTTAATTTTTTTATTATTTTGATTTATTTGATTCGGATTCAATTTTAAAATTTAAAAATTGATTAAATCAAATTGGTATCAATTGATTATAATGTTACGAGCAATTGACTGAAGTACCTGAATCTGATTCAATCAATTATTAATCCCGACTTGATTCTCAACGCTCATTGATGGATTCGATTATCCAATATTAACCAACTAATGTACAACAGTAATCAATTGATAAAGAAAAGTTCAGTTAATTTAATAATCGATCAAATTAATTCATTTTATATATATTTGATTTGCTTGATTTCAGAGAGTAAGTTTGATTGATTCGATTTGTTAAAAAAAATAATTGATTATTCGATTCAGTTTTGAACCGGTCGTTGAGTCAACTAAACGTTTAGAGTTGTTAAGTAAATATATTCATATATAAAAGAAGACAAAAGAAATGAGCAGTCCATAAATTAGTAAATCAAGAGTATTTATTATTCTTAAAGATAAACATGATTTATGAAAAAAAAAAGTTATTTGAGTAACTATAAATTTTTTAATTCATTACGAAAATATAAAAACAACTTCCATTTAAAAGTGATGTCAAATTGGCCATGAACAAGTTTGTGAAGATGCAAGGAAATACTGTTTGACTGTTATTTGATTCATATTTTTTTGAGGAAACATTGGTTGACTGTCGAGAGTTGTGCGGGGTTGATGGAGCGGGCGACCTGCGTAGATGGAGCCACGAGCTAGGATGAAATGATGATGCAAGCATGGATGGTGATTGATGTGCATTATGATCATGTTTGTGATTCTATCACATGCATGTGTGTGATTGTGTTCGACGGTAATGTAGATTGGTGTGTCTGATCATACACCAATCTTGAGACGATACCATGAGTATCTGATCCGATCTGGTAGATATCCAGATGTGGTGAGAAGAAACCAACAGTATAATTGATTCTGGTATATTTTTTATGAGATATATATATTTGCCGTTAATTTCATTTTAAAAAAAAAGTGAGAGTCCCTCAAGTGGGACCATCGGCTGAGTTAATTGAGGTTACGAATGCAGTGGGGGGAGGAACCATCAGATCCACAGACATATGATGGGGAATGAGAGGCACCTCCATTGAAGCGGCAGGTATTTCTTCAGGCGTACGTCAAGTTCACTAGAGGGAGTCTTTAAAGAACCTACTGCACCACTTGATCGACTAGCCTTTGAAAGTCTTCTCGGGTTATAGTGACAATTTCCCCACATGCAATGTCACTTGCGGATTCCCCACATGCAATGTCACTTGCGGATCTAAGACTCTCGCCAATTCTCCCTGGTTCCACAACTCAAAAAGAAAATAAAGAATAATTATTTTTGGGTGATCTTATTATTGAAGTCTATTAGGCTTATTTATATAAGTTGTCCAAACAATCATAGAAATATTAAATATGACATATAATCACAATAATTATAATCATAGTAATAAATATAACAAATTTAGAAATATTGCTATCGATTTATGTCGATGTTGATTATAATGTCAAATATAATAGATCTCAATTAATTAAAATTAATTCAAAATTATTATCTATTATTATTAGTTTCTACAGACAACATTAATTTATTCTTGTTTGAGTTCGTAATTTGGTGAGTCAACGAAGAGCAACTATTTTGGAGAAAAATGTAGGTGGCACGATGATGAGGGATTGCACGAAGTTCTTGTAAGCACTCAATAAAGGGATTAGAATGGGTGCTGAGGTTAGACTCAACGTGACCACTCCAGCGTTCAAGTTAGCTCAAGGATTGAGGTGAAAACAATGGAATAGTAAAATAATCTAGATAGTTGTGTGCACATACCTGCGCTCGTGGGGGTAGGTGATGTAGGAAGTGGGAGACGTGGGGTGCCCACTTCTCACCCCACGTCTCCACTTCTTTTCCCCCTCACCTTCTTGGATCCTCTACTATAAAAGGGGAGGGGTGCGTCCAAGAGAGAACGCAAGAAAGAGCAAAGAACATTCATCTCGGTGGGATTTGATTTGTGGAGGCCGAAGGACTTTCCGACCCGTGATCGTTCTTCCGACGACAAGCACGAAGAACAATGAAGGACGAGCGAGAACCACTATAAATGTTTACCGTTTTACAATTTCGTAGATTCGTTCACTATTTCATGCTTTAGATCAACAATGGCATCAGAGCCAAGTTGGTTTTTTTTAACGCATGAAATTTTCGAAACCATTTCTGTTCACTCGATCGAGAGTTCTTTTCGGCAAGCGACTGCTCTTTTCGGCGATTTCTCCCTGTTCATTTCGCTAATCCAGTGACCGTGTTTGTCACGAGAAAATAAAATCACGGTGATGGTCGTTGATGGGCTGGATATTGCCACAAGTGACTTCTGTAGCTGGAGATCACCGACGATCAGAATGAATTGGCCGAAACTCGCATTCGTTGCGACCACAGAGATGTTCTTAATCGATTAAAATTATAGCTTAATCGATTGAAACATGCGTAATCGATTGACAAAACCAATCTAATCGATTAAAACAATCTTTAATCGATTAAAAGAGATATTTAATCGATTAAAAGAAGTGTGAATCGATTAAGATAAATGTTAATCGATTATAAAAGTTGTTTAATCGATTAAGAAATGGATTGATCGATTAAGATGAGGAAAATTTTGATTTAATTAAATCAAACAAAATTAAAAAAAATTAAAAACCGACAACAAGATGCTACATGCGAGAGTCGAACCATTAAACTCGCCGAACCCCAACTGCATTTCTACCAAAGTGCTATAAGTGAGGTTAGTTAGGTATCCGGTTCATTTTTATTTGAACCTAACTATCTGGTTAGACTTGGTTCAAACCATTTGTTGATTTGATCAGATCAGTTTGGTCCAATGAGGTCGGGTCTAGTTCAAACCATTGGTTGATTTAACCAGACCAATTTGGTCTAAATTATAACCAGAACCGATTTGTTTGGTTCAATTAATAGGTTTGACTTTGAATTAAATGAGCTAACGACTAAGATAAGTCATCCCTGTCCGATTAGATCAGTTCTAATGAGAATAATGGACTCAGACTAAAGATTCGATTTCCTAATCGATCAACCCAATGTGTTAGTCAATAAAGCTCCCCAAATCAAGAAAATTTATTTTTCTTATCTGTTTATGACTCTGTGGGTTTATACATATATGTAAATTGAATTGAACAGTTTTGTTACTGGTTTGTCGGTTTTGTACTGACATTGTGCATTTCAATTCTAGATGCCGAGATTTATTACCACAATGACTCGCCGCGATGTGCGATGGAATGAGCTAAGGGAACAGATAGAGGAGATTGACTACCGCCCAAGTCTTGGAATACAAGGACATATGGGAAGACTGGATCGACTTTTTTGGAAACTCGAGCAGGAAGAGTTTCCAGTCCTAGATAACTACCAGATCGGGGCATTGATTCGTTCATTACCGAGGCGTGGTGGAATAGCTACAAGATGTATCTGGGGATGCTTTGAGGGTCGTATCTCATATACCGAGCTGTGTAGAGAACTACTTTGCCAAAAATTTTCGGAAGAAGATCTGGAAGACTCTGAGGACGAACTAGAAGAGGATCTAGAAATGGATCTAATTGTAGAATTCGAGGAGAATCCTAAAGAATTCGAGATGGATCCAATAGAAGAATTCGAAGAGGATCCAAAAATGGATCCAATTGAAGAATTCAAGGAGGATCCGGAGGAATTCAAGATGGATCCAATTGAAGAAATCGAGGAGGATCCTGAAGTTAACTTACCTCTCATCAAGTTTGGGATGAAAGGGATAGTATTTACCACCGCGCTAGTCTTTGTCCTAGTGGGAGTAGTGCTAGCTTATCTAGTTTATTAGAGTTTGTCTTTGTTAATGTTGTTATGTACAAACAGTATTTGCTCATTTAGTTTTTAGTCATGTAGTAGTTACTGTCGTTTTGTACGAACAGTTTTTTGAAAAGTTATGTTATGTGTTAGCAAAACTTCTTAATGATTAGTTCATTTCATTTGAATGATAAGTTCATTTATGATTAGTTCATATGATGGGATGTATGTGTTGGATCGTGAAAATTGATAGAGGGGGGGTGAATATCGGAAATCGTTTTTCTTTCGGAAAGCTTAGAGCAAGTACGCAGCGGAAATTAGAAACACAGAGACACAGTTCGATTTACTTGGTTCGGAGCCTGTGTCGACTCCTACTCCAAGGCCCACGGTCGTTGACCGTTTACTTTGGGCAATTCTATATCAGGCGCAAAACAAGTTTACAAAATTGATTACAAAAGTATGTGCAGTAAACTTAAATAGCTCTTTTTACTGACGTCCGAGGAAGATCGACTTTTTCGGAGCAGCAGGACGTCATCGGCTCGTGTTGGAAGGTTTCCGGAGCAAGTCGCGAGAGCAGAAGAGCTTTGAGGCGTTGAATCGAAGTTGTTGTAGAAGGCTTGGGCGTTGGGGGCGCCCTGCCACGTGTCAGCCGATCCGGATTTAGCTCAGTCAACAGTTATCCCATCCGAATAGGGATAAGTTTGACTCTGGGGGCGCCCTGGTCGCAGAGGGCGCCTTGGCTGACTTCTTCCGCGCAGAAATCTCGGCTGTGGATAAAAATGAAGCTTCGCAGACCTGGGCCCAAGGCGCCTTGGCTGCTGAGGGCGCCCTGGCTGCTGAGGGCGCCCTGCCTAGTAAGCAGCCGAAGCCCTTTTTGCTTCACTTAGTTCTGGTTCACCTTGGGGGTGCCCTGGACACTCAGGGCGCCCTTCTCAGCTGCTGCCTCACTCCTTTGAGGCTCTCTGAGTTGCAGACACATGTTCCTTCGGTCCTGCATCCAGGGTTAGTCCAAAACACAATAAAATAATTAATTATTAGTTTATACAGCGTTAGCTGTCTTGGTTCTGACTTTGGTCTCCAAAATGGAGCCCTAGGTCGAACCGACGCCTACTGTTCCCTCGACGGGGAACATGTCCTCACCTACTCCTCTCGGGAGAGTTTACCTGATGCCAACCGTTCTTCTGGTTGGACTTTTGCCTGACGGTCCTTTGTCAGGGCTTGGATGCCGAGCTGTCCTTCGCCCGGAGCCTAGCATTCCTTCGCTAGGGCTTGGATACTGGCTGTCCTTCGCCAGTTGTCTAGCAGTCCTTTGCTAGGGCTTCAGTCCCAGGCTGTCCTTTGCCTGGAGCCTAGCAGTCCTTCGCTAGGGCTTGATACTGGCAGTCCTTCGCCAGTTGCCTAGCAATCCTTTGCTAGGGCTTTCTTTCCTGGCATTCCTTTGCCAGTGCCTAGCAGTCCTTCGCTAGGGTTTTTCCTGCACACTTGATTAACTTGTTAGAAAACAAGAAAGACTTAACTTTTGACCTATGTTGCCATTATCAAAACACAGGTTTGACTTAGGTGCATTCTGCACCAACAATCTCCCCCTTTTTGATTTATGGCAACCCTAGTTCAAAAAGTTAAGTTTAAGCAAAACATGAAAAAGTTTTAAGTTTTGTTCCCTCCCCCTGGAAGGAATCTCCCCCTAGATTTTTCAAAAATTCGTGGGGTTAAAAACTTTACTTGTAGTTGAAAACTTTTTGAAAATGTTAGCTTAAGTAGGAATTTCAGTTTTTATACAGTTTTGAAAAACTTAAGCTTTAGAGTACTTAAGAAAAAAATTTTGAAAGCTTGAGTAAGAATCTTGCAGCTAGTGTACTTAGCAACATTTTAAAACTTGAGTAAGAATCCTTTGAAAGGCTAGAGTACTTTAGCAACATTTTAAAACATGAGTAAGAATCCTTTGAAAAGCTAGAGTACTTAGCAACATTTTAAAACTTTAGTAAGAATCCTTTGAAAAGCTAGAGTACTTAGGCAAAATTTTGAAAGCTTTAAGAACTTAAGTACTTCTTCAAAAAGTTTAAGCTTTTAATGAAAGGAAAAGTATGTTTTTGAACCTTTTTGAATAAAGAAAAAATTTTGAAAACTTTTGAAAGCTTAAGTATTTTTCAAGAAGTTTTGAAAAAAGTTCTGATAGCTTAAGTAATAATTTTGAAGGACTTGAATACTTAGCAAAATTTTGAAAGCTTAGGTTTAAAAAACTTTTGAATACTTTTTGAATAAAGGATAGAGTTACGAAACTAAAATTTTGAAAACTTTTTACTCTCTCCTTTCCTATCTCTCCCCCTTTGCCATATATCAAAACAAATAAATATAGCAGAGATAATGGAAATAAGTAAGATTTTGCTGTACTGAACCAAATCATAATTAGACTTAACTAAATCAATCAATTTTCTTTGTAGGGACCTGTCTAACCCGATTAGCTACTTACTAACTGTTATAAACAGTAGTTTTTACTAGGGTTAGTCAAGTTAAGTGTTTCTGTTCAAGTTAGATTTTCTAAACTTGACACTTAACTTGATTGATGTATAAGTTGTATTTAGTGCCCCAATTACTGCAGATGCACTAACTTAAAGCATCTTGAATTAAGGCAAAGACCTAAGCATCTCAACCCTTTCTAGGTTATCAATCAAAAGTACCCTAAGGTGCTTGTGAGATGCTGGCTTCTAAGTCTATAGGTGCATGCAGTTCTAGGGTTAGGGCCTAGGCTAAGTCCATTTTCGAAAAAGCCCTAATTTTTAAAGGGGTAGTTTTGAAAAAATAAAACTAAGTCGAAAATGAAAACTGATTTAAAAGTAAAGCAATTTTTCAAATTCTATTTTCAGAAAAATTTTAAATCAAGTAGAAAAAAAATTAATCTATTCTACAGAGCAAAATCCTAACTGCCTTCTTAGTGAGCTGAACTCAGATTCAGGTAAGGGTTTTGTGAATATATAAGCTAGGTTGGATTTAGAGTCAATATACTTGAGTACTATTTCACCCCTGGCCACATGGTCTCTTACAAAGTGATGTTTGACTTCTATATGTTTGGTTCTGGAGTGTTGGATTGGGTTCTTAGTTAAATTGATTGAACTTATATTGTCAATAAATACTTGAGTTTGTGTGTAGTTGAGCTGGAAGTCCTTAAGTGTGTGCATCATCCATAAAAGTTGAGCAACACACTCTCCTAAGGCCACATACTCAGCTTCAGTTGTGGATAGAGCTACACAGTGTTGTTTTCTGCTGCACCAACTAACTAGACTCTGACTTAACAGTTGGCAGCTTCCACTTGTGCTCTTTCTATCTAGGGAGTGTTTGGGAGAGCTTTTACTTCTTAAAAAGTGATTCTTGTAGTGATTATCTTGAAGTTAGTAAGAAGCTAAAGCATACAGTGTTTGGAAATAGAAGTCAAAAGCTGATACAAGGTAAAGTTTGAGTGTTTGGTGAATAATCACTTTTAAGCTTAATTTTTAATTAAATGACAATAATATCCTTAAACTATCAAAATTAATTTTTTTCTATTATTTAAATATAATTTTGATACATGATCTATAATATTTTATATATTTAATATTATATTTTAAATATTATATCAAAATTATTTTTTTAATAATATATATATTTAAAAAAATATAAAGTTAATAAAAATATAAAAAATAATAAAATTTATATAAATTTATACAAATATGTATAAAATTTTTTGAAAATATAAATTACATAAAAATATAAGATTTTATTTAAAAATAGGATGGTAATTATGTAAAGTAATAAATTTATTAAGGGTATAAATGTCAACTTTTAATTCTACACCATAAGCAAAAAAGCAGAAGCAGAAAAAAACATCAAATTGTTGCTTCTAGCTTTTGAGTAAAAGTTACAGAAGTTAAAGCAGAATCTGACATTCCCAAATACTCAAAAGCACTTTTGCATGGCTAGAAGCTAAAAAGCAGCTAGCAGAAGCTCTCCCAAACACTCCCTAATTTACAGCCAGCATAGTCAGAATCTGAGTATCCAGTTAAATCAAAAGTTGAGGTCCTAGGATACCAAATCCCTACATTTAGGGTGCCCTTTACATATCTTAGTATTCTTTTTAGGGCTGCTAAGTGCGTTTCCTTAGCACAAGTTTGGTATCTAGCACACATTCCTACCGCAAAGAGGATATCAGGTCTGCTGGCTGTAAGGTACAGTAGGCTACCTATCATACTCCTATAGAGTTTAAGATTCACTGGTTTACCATCAGGGTCACTATCTATTTTTACATTAGTGGCCATGGGGGTACTTATGCTTTTAGAGTTATCCATTTTAAATTTCTTTATTAATTCTTTAGCATATTTGAATTGATGAACATAGTTACCATCCTTAGTTTGTTTGATTTGTAGTCCTAGGAAAAATGTAAGCTCACCAACTAAGCTCATTTCAAATTCATCTTCCATTATCTTGACAAATTCTTTTAGAAAGTTGGTGTTGGTGGATCCAAAGATTATGTCATCTACGTAAATTTGGGCAATAAATATATCTTTTCCTAGGGTTTTAATGAATAGGGTTGAGTCAATTTGGCCTTGTTTAAATTCTTTAGAAGTTAAATAGGTTGATAAGCGTTCATACCAGGCCCTAGGTGCTTGTTTTAGTCCATATAATGCTTTGGTTAGTTTGTAAACATGGTTAGGTTTGTCTAAGTCCTCAAACCCTGGAGGTTGTCCTACATAAACTTCTTCTTTAATAAATCCATTTAAAAAGGCTGACTTTACATCCATTTGATATAATTTGAATCCTTTATGGGATGCAAATGCTAATAACATTCTAATGGACTTAAGTCTAGCTACTGGGGCGTATGTCTCATCGTAATCTAATCCCTCTACTTGGTTGAATCCCTTGGCTACTAAGCGGGCTTTATTTCTGACTATTTCTCCTTGATCATTTAGTTTATTCCTAAAGACCCATTTAGTATCTATGATGGATTTGCCTTCAGGTTTAGGCACTAGTTCCCAGACTTGGTTCCTTTCAAATTGGGCTAATTCTTCTTGCATAGCTATGATCCAGTCAGGGTCAGGTAGGGCTTCATCTATAGTTTTGGGTTCAATTTTTGATATCATAGCTATTTGACTAAGGTTTCTATGGGAGGATCTAGTCCTGACTCCTAGAGTTGGATCATCCACAATTTGATCAGTTGGGTGACTGAGTCTGGGTTTCTTGGTTCTTCTAGAGCTTAGTTCAGCCTCAGGTCCGGCTGGTCGGTTTGGTTCATTATTTGATTTGACTCTTTGGGCTGGTTCATTTGTTGGTTGGATACTTGATTCAGTTGACTCATTAATTGGTTCAATGGTTAGTTCGTTTAAAGGTTCAATTAAGGGTTCAATAGTTTGTTCATTTTCTTGGTCAGAGTTTGATGAAGTTAAGTCTGGATTATTAGATGTTGAGTTGACTTCTTCATCAAAAATTAGGTTTGTTGTTTCTTCAATTTTCTTAGTTTGTTTGTTGTAAACTCTATAGGCTCTACTTGTGGTTGAGTATCCTAGGAAAATACCAGGGTTTGACTTGGATTGAAATTTTCCTAAATAGTCTTTGGTGTTTAGGATATGGACTTTACATCCAAAGACCCTTAGGTAATGTAAATTTGGTAGTCTATGGTAGTACAATTCATAGGGGGTTTTGTTGTGTCGCTTGTTAATTAAAACCCTATTTTGGATATAACAGGCTGTACTAATTGCTTCTGCCCAAAATTGGTTTGCTAGATTAAATTCGTTGAGCATAGCGGCTTCTTGTAAGGTTCTATTCCTTCGCTCAACTATCCCATTTTGTTGGGGGGTTCTAGGACATGAAAATTCATGTAAATACCCATTTACTTTACAGAATTCTTCGAATCGTTGATTCTCAAATTCTCCCCCGTGATCACTCCTAAGTTTTTTAATTTTAGTGTTGTTTTGATTTTCAATTAGTTTACAGAATTCATTGAATAGGTTTAGGGTTTCATCTTTGATTTTTAGGAACCTAACCCAGGTAAACCTAGAGTAATCATCGACTATTACTAAGCAGTATCGGTTTCCGCTTAGTGACTTGGCTCCATGTGAATCAAATAGGTCAAGGTGCAGGAGCTCAAGTGTGGTTTGAGTTAGATCAGATTGAATTAATTTGTGATTGGATTTGGTTTGTTTACCTTGATTACAAGATTTACATATCAGGTTTTCATTATTTTTAATTTTGGGAATACCTTTGATTAAGCCAAGTTGGGTAATTTTTGAGATAGTTCTCAAATTGGTATGACCTAATCTCCTATGCCAGAGGTTTGATTGTTCTAAGTGTGTTAACATATATTTGGGTACAAGGGGAAGGTTTATAGTGTATACATTGTTTTTCCTAGTGCCCTTAAGTATGATTTCTGAGTCTTGTTCATTTCTAATTAGGCAGTTAGAATTGTTGAAAGTAACTATATAACCAGAATCACGTAACTGACTTATGCTAAGCAGGTTAAAATTAAATTTTTCAACCAATAGAACTTTCTTAATAATGAAATCAGATTTAAGCTCAATATAACCTGACCCAATTACCTTGAGTGTAGCATTATTGCCAAATGCCACTGAGCCTAGGTTTTTGAGTTTGAGCTTGGTGAACTTCAATTTATCTCCAGTCATGTGTCTGGAGCAACCGCTATCCAACATCCATTGGTCCAAATCTTTATGTTCCTATGCATAAAGAATTTTCTTGATTTGGATCCAATTAGAATCAGGAATAGCTAAATTGAGTTTCACTGCCTAGTCTGTCTCACCCAATCTAGGGTTTTTAATCACGTTAACCTTATAGGTTTTTGGTGAGACAGGTTTTGATGGTTAAAAGTTATTTTGAAAAGTTTTGATTAATTTTGAAAACAATTAAATTTTAAAACCTTAATTAATTTTGAAAACAATTAATTTTAACAAAAATGTTTAATTCTACAAATAACTGAAATTTTGTGTTAAATTCGAATTTGACAAAAATTAATTTGAATTTGAAATTCAAAAATTGACTTCCAGGTCTTGGCGAGGCACTAGGCCTTCTTTGGCCGAAGCCTTATGGGATCATCCACCCTTTCCTTGACAAAGTCTTTTAATGAAATTTCATTTTCAAAATTATTCTTTGAAAAATTTCTGGTCTAACTAGTTTGGATTTTGGATCGGTAACTTCGGCTGGTTTCACCAGTCTAAAGAGACCAAGTAAACTTGATCTTATTAGAATTGGTTTCCCCAACGTACTATCATCTCACCTCCACCCAATACTATGTTTTCAAGTTTCAGTTAAGTTTGTTTGGTCCTTAAACTAGCCTAAGTCTAAGCATGGTAAAATGCAGAAATTAAATAAACAGGCAAACAATCATATTGCAAGAAAAATTTATCTAATAATGAATATAGTTTTCAGTTTGGCTCCCCTTGGACTAAAGCCACGGTGATGGTTAGGCAAGATGTGAATCTTGTCCTTAGGGATCCAATACTGATTTGATCTAGTTGGTTTGTTCAGGTATAGTTTAGGTACCCATGCCTGAATTTTACCTCTGGACTGATTCAGTACAGCAAGGTATGATCTTTGCCGAGATTTGGTTCTATAGCCCAATCCGGATCGATTTAGAACTGATTTCTGTTTTCCAAGGATCATGTCAAGACCTTTGGAACCAGTTGTAAATCGTTCTAATGCTGATCTAAGATCCTTAACCTGAGTTTCAGGGAGGAGTTTTCCTTTTCAAGTTTTTCAACTTGAGTAGGAGTTCCTTCCTGAACCTTCTCGGTTAAGGGTTTAGAGTCAGCTCCCTCTTTCAGGAGTTTTACTTCCTGTCGGAGGGATTCGACTCGGAGTTTGGCTTTTGCCAAATCTCGAGAAAGAAAAGAAATTAATTCACTTAATTGCAATCTATTAAAACCAGTTACCTTAATTTCTCCGTCTTCTGTGAAGGTCAGCTCGCCGTCTCTTGTTCTGATTCTGACTCAGTCTCGACTTTTCTGACGGTCAGGCTAGTAGGTTGGACTGGGGTGCCTCTTCTTCTTCTTCTGAGGAAGACTCGTCCCAGGTTGCTTGCAGTGCCTTCTTTCTTCTCGTCCTTTTTGTCTCCTTTAGGTTAGGGCACTTGACTTGTAGTGGCCCTTTTTCTTGCACTCGTAGCAGGTCACATTAGGCTTGTTCGCGGGTTCAGCTGGTTCGTCCTTTCTTCGGCCGGTTTTCTCCGTGTGGCTTGTTTTCATTTTTGTAGTACTTCGGCGATCGGACCAGCTTAGTTTGATCTCTTCTTCTCTTCTGCGTCTGAGTCAGAGTTAGCTCGGGTTCAGGTTCAGGTTTCTTTTTTGTCCTTTTCCAGTTTTCCTGCAAAAAAGCAATACTCTTTCTCGACCATATTGGTGTTAGTTGTTCATGCAGTTCTAGTTCGGAAAATAATTCGTCTAATTTTATTTTAGAAAGATCCTAGAGACCTTGTATGCATCTACCATAGATGCCCACAAGGTGTTTCTAGGGAAGGCGTTTAGAGCATACCTTATTAGGTCACGGTTTTCAACCTTGTGACCTATTGTGTGAAGACCGTTCATTACCTCTTGGATTCGTGCGTGGAGCTGGGCTGCTGTTTCGTTGTCGCCATCTTGATGGTGTAGATTTGTTAGTAGCAGATCCCTCTTGCTGATCCTGGTGTCTGAAGTCCCTTCGTGCAGCTCGATCAGTTTTGTCCACAGCTCCTTTGCACTGTTGAAGGGGCCCACGCGGTTCAGCTCCTCTTTGTCAATCCGCATTGAAGAGTCTGAGTAGCTTTTGCGTCGGCTTCTATCTTCGCTTTAGGGTGTTGTCCCACTCCGAGTAGTTTTGAGGTAGTCCTTCGGCGTTTTTGGGGATCTCCAGACCGGACTGGATAATGATCCACATGTCCACCTGAGTTTTCAGGTGGACCTCCATACGACTTTTCCAGTAAGAAAAGTCTTCNTTCGAACGAAAACATATTTTAAAAATTCAAAAAAATAATAAAGAAAATCCGAAAAGAAATTTTCAAACTGGTGGTTGCACCAAGTTTGAACTTCCCCGCTCTGATACCACTTGTTGGATCGATAGAACCGATAGAGGGGGGGGGTGAATATCGGTATTCGTTTTTCGGAAAATTAAGAGCAGGTGCACAGCGGAAAATAAGAAAATAAATAACACAGAGACGCAGTCGTTTTTATTTGGTTCGGAGCCTGGGTCGACTCCTACTCCAAGGCCCACGATCGTTGATCGTTTACTTTGGGCAATTCTATATGAGCGCAAAATCAGTTTACAAGAATAGATTTACAAGTATAGCACCATAAACTTTTAATAAAAAGGAAGACTCTTCTTTTACCGACGTCCGGTTGTAGGTTGACTTTCCGGAGCAGCGGGACGTCGTAGGCTCGAGTTGGGCAGTTTCCGGAGCAAGGCGTGAGCACAGAAGAGCGTGGAAGCGTTGGTTCGAAGTTGTTGTTGAAGGCTTGGGCGTTGGGTGCTATTTATAGCATCTCGGGGCACCCTGGATGTCGGGGGCGCCCTGCCACGTGTCAAGCGATCCGCTTTTAGCTCGGTCAAGCATTATCCCATCTGAATAGGGATAAGTTTGACTCTGGGGGAGCCCTGGTCGCAGAGGGTGCCTTGGCTGACTTCTTCCGCGCAGAAATCTCGGCTGTGGATAAAGATGAAGCTTCGCAGACTTGGGCGTGGGGCGCCCTGGCTGCTGAGGGCGCCCTGGCTGCTGAGGGCGCCCTGGCTGCTGAGGGCGCCCTGGCTGCTGAGGGCGCCCTGCCCAGTAAGCAGCCGAAGCCCTTTTTGCTTCACTTGGTTCTGGTTCACCTTGGGGGCGCCCTGGACACTCAGGGCGCCCTGCTCAGCTGCTGCCTCACTCCTTTGAGGCTCTCTGAGTTGCAGACACACGTTCCTTCGGTCCTGCATCCAGGGTTAGTCCAAAACACAATAAAACAATTAATTATTAGTTTATACAGCCTTAGCTGTCTTGGTTCTGACTTTGGTCTCCAAAATGGAGCCCTAGGTCGAACCGACGCCTACTGTTCCCTCGACGGAGAACGCGTCCTCACCTACTCCTCTCGGGAGAATGTACCTGATGTCAACCGCTCCTTTGGTTAGACTTTTGCCTGGCGGTCCTTTGCCAGGGCTTGGATGCCGAGCTATCCTTTGCCCGGTGCCTAGCATTCCTTTGCTAGGGCTTTAGTCCCAAGCTGTCCTTCGCCTGGCGCCTAGCAGTCCTTCGCTAGGACTTTAGTGCAAGCTGTCCTTCGCCTGGCGCCGAGCAGTCCTTCGCTAGGGCTTTTTACCCTGGCATTCCTTCGCCAGGTGCCTAGCAGTCCTTCGCTAGGGCTTTTGACTCTGGCATTCCCTCGCCATTGCCTAGCAGTCCTTCGCTAGGGCTTTTCCTGTACACTAGAGTAACTTGTTAGAAAACAAGTAAGACTTAACTTTTGAACTCTGTTGCCATTATCAAAACATAGGTTTGACTTGGGTGCTTTCTGCACCAACAGGAACATCGCACTTAAGCTGCAGTAAGAACATCATTGACATATCTATATAGATTACCATATGAAGTTTTACAGCTAGTCACTCCAATGAACTAGTTCCCTTAACTAGCATCCATGTTTATCTCCGGACATCCCAATGTCACCAGCCAGTGAGAATCAGCTGATTAGAGAATAACCCATGCTAGTCTCAACAGAATTGATAATGTCCGTTTTTATCAATTCATCGACTAGGGATAATTTCAATACTTCACAATTGCACATTTAGAGATAATCACTAGTTGTGATCCCATCACAAATTCTCTTATGCTGTGAATTGTATTGCGGACATTCAGTAGATGAGTTTAAGATCCCAATCAAATACACAAACATGTATACTCAAATAGTAAATTATCATTTATTAAAATGAATGTTTACAATCATAAGGCGATTGCCTCAGGACACTTCTCTCATATCACTAACAAACTCCCACTTGGCCTAATGCCAATCGCTACGGTATCCAATACCACAGGCTCTAACATGACCCTCAAACTTGCTTTGAGGCAAGACCTTAGTTAAAGGATCCGCTAAATTCCTTTCAGTGGGAATTTTCTCAATTTGTATGTCATTCATACTTATAATCTCTCTGATCAGATGATAACGGCGAAGCACGTGTTTAGATCGCTGATGAGACCTTGGTTCCTTTGCTTGTGCAATAGCTCCATTGTTGTCGCAATAAACCGGTATTGCTTCATCAATGGTTGGAACCTCATCAAGTTTCGAGACAAACTTCTTGATCCAAACTGCTTCCGTGGTAGAATCCGCTACGTTGTCTTGTTTGGAACTTTTCCAACTTATTGCGCCTCCATTCAAAGTAAATACGTATCCAGACTGAGATTTGGAGTCATCCTTATCTGTCTGGAAACTGGCATCTGTATACCCACGTATTACTATATCTCGTTCTCCATATATTAGGAACACATCCTTAGTTCTTCTTAAGTACTTAAGGATTGTCTTGACAGCCACCCAATGATCCATTCCTGGATCAGACTGGTATCTGCTCGTGACGCTCAGAGCATACGATACATCGGGCCTAGTACATAATATAGCATACATGATAGATCCTATCGCGGATGCATAAGGAATCTTATTCATGCAAATCCTCTCGTCTTCTGTGCGCGGACACATAGACTTTGAAAGGTTGATCCCATGCCTGATGGGAAGGTAACCTTTCTTGGATTCCGACATGCTAAACCTTTTTAGCACTCGGTCTATATATGCAGACTGCGAAAGACCAAGCAACCGTTTTGATCTATCTCTATAGATTCTAATCCCAAGGATATAGGTTGCTTCTCCCAGGTCTTTTATGGAGAAAATTTTGGACAACCAAATTTTAACTGATTGTAAGACTGATATATCGTTTCCTATAAGCAATATGTCATCGACATATAGCACTAGGAATACGACTGCACTCCCACTAACCTTCTTGTACACACAAGGTTCGTCTGGATTTTGTGAGAAATCAAACTCTTTGATTGTCTCATCAAAACGGATGTTCCAGCTCCTGGATGCTTGCTTCAGTCCATATATGGATCGTCGAAGCTTGCATATTTTGGTTTTATCAACCGATGTGAAACCTTCAGGTTGTATCATGTATACATCCTCAAGCAGGTTTCCATTAAGGAAAGCTGTTTTCACATCCATTTGCCTATCTCATAATCATAATGAGTTGCTATGGCTAGGAGCATCCGAATGGATTTAAGCATAGCTACTGGCGAATAGGTTTCGTCATAATCAATTCCTTGTTTCTGACGATATCCTTTTGCCACTAGTCTAGCCTTAAAGGTAACAACATTACCTTCCATGTCGGTTTTCTTCTTGAAAACCCACTTGCACCCTATGGGCTTAATCCCTTCAGGTGGGTTAACCAAGTCCCATACTTTATTTTCGTACATAGAATCCATTTCCGACTTCATGGCTTCAAGCCATTTGTCCCTTTCTGAACTTTTCAGAACATCTTCATAACTGATAGGTTCGTCATCACTTATGAGTAACATGTCGTTCGATTCACTTATGAGAAATCCGTATCTCTCTGGAATATTGTGTGTCCTATCAGACCTACGAAGAGGTGGTGTTGTTTTAGGTTCAACTGATAGCTCATCATTATGAGTTATTGGTTGTGGGTCTAGACTAGGTGTCTCTGTAATATCTATTGGAGTTTCTTGAACTTCATCAAGTTCAATGCCACTCCCACTGTTTTCTTGTAAAAGAAATTCTTTTTCCAGAAATACAGCATGCCTTGAAACAAACACCTTTTGCTCCAAGGGATGATAGAATTGGTAACCCTTCGTTTCCTTAGGGTATCCAACAAATAGACATTTATCAGACTTAGCATCCAATTTGTCTGATACAGTCCGCTTCTCATAAGCAGGACAACCCCATATCTTAAGGTGAGTTAAGTGAGGTTTCTTACTATTCCATATCTCATATGGAGTGGTAGAGACTACCTTGGTCGGGACTCTGTTTAGCAAGTAAACAGCTGTCTTAAGTGCATAGCCCCAAAAGGATTTTGGAAGAGTTGCATGGTTCATCATGGATCTAACCATGTCCATCAAGGTTCGGTTACGCCTCTCAGATACACCATTATGCTGTGGTGTATACGGCAGAGTCCATTGAGACAATATCCCATTGTCCCTAAGATAATCTTGAAACTCTTGACTCAAGTATTCACCACCCCAATCGGATCGAAGTATCTTAATACTTTTGCCAAGCTGTTTCTCTACTTCATTTCTGAACTCTTTGAATTTCTCAAAAGCTTCAGATTTGTGTTTCATCAAGAACACATACCCGAATCTTGTGTGATCATCGATAAAGGTGATGCAGTAGCTATAGCCTCCTTGTGTAAGAGTTGACATTGGTCCACATACATCAGTATGTATTAGACCAAGCAATTCTCCCACTGGATTACCTTTTCCGGAAAAGGGTAATTTGGTCATCTTGCCTTTTAAGCATGATTCGCATGTATCAAATGAACCGGGTTCAAATGATTCCAAAATTCCACATCGGTGTAATTCGGTCATGCGTTTCTTACTTACATGGCCAAGACGACAATGCCATGTGTAGGAGTCTATTCGATTATCTATACGTGCACGCTGTTGATGCAGTCTGACCCTGATTGTTGTTTTGGTGTTGACATCGATTTTAGTTTAGGTTGATTATGATGATTATGATGAAGTCCTGGTCGGGGATCAGGCAAGGGATGGAAAATCCTAGTCTGGAGGGCTAGGTGTTGAAAAGTCCTGACCTGGAGGGTTAGGTGTGGAAAATCCTAGCTTGGAGGGCTAGGTGTTGGAAAAGTCCTAATTCGGAAAGGTTGGGTGAAAAGTCCTAGCTTGGAGGGCTAGGTGAAAAGTCCTAACTTGGAGGGTTATGTGCAAATTCCCATCCTGGAGAATTAGGTGAAAAAGTCCTGGCTTGGAGGGTCAGGTGCCTAGCTTGGAGGGCTAGGTTGGATGATGTTCTAACTCGGAAGGGTTGGGTGAAAAGTCCTAGCTTGGAGGGCTAGGTGAAAAGTCCTAGCTTGGAGGGCTAGGTGAAAAGTCCTAACTTGGAGGGTTAGGTGCAAATTCCCAACTTGGAGAGTTAGATGGAAAATCCTTAGCTTGGAGGGCTAAGGTGGATGGAAACTTAGCTTGGAGGGCTGAGTTTGAGTCCCTGGATCGGTCTGGTGATCGATCAGGGATTTTGGCACGCTGCTCCTTCGTGGATCGGTCTGGCGACCGATCCAGCGATGACTGATCGGTCGGGCGACCGATCAGGGAGCACACAGTGAGGTTGGGAACCTACTGTGTTGCTCCTGATCGATCTGGTGACCGATCAGGGAGTATGCGTTTCACCCATTGACTGGCTCCTGATCGGTCTGGTGACCGATCAGGGAGCGAGCAGTGAGGTTGAGTTCTCTTGCTGAACTGCTCCTGATCGGTCTGGTGACCGATCAGGTTTACTGTGCAGATCGTTCCGGAGAACGATCAAGCGTCGCAGGTTCCTCTCTATGATCGATCAGGACGGAGCCTGATCGGTCTGGTCAGGTTCTGATCGGTCTGGTGACCGATCAGGAGGCTGCCTGATCGGTCAGGTGACCGATCAGAAGGCTTAGCCTGCGAAACTCAGAAATCGCTCAATATAAGGGTGGATCGGTCCGATGAACGATCCACGACCTGGGATCGGTCTGGTGATCGGTCCAGGAGAATCTCAAGGAAATCACGATTTCTGATTGAGCGTTGGGGATCGATCAGGACGGAGCCTGATCGGTCTGGAACCAGCCTGATCGGTCGGGTGACCGATCAGGATGCTCTCTGATCGGTCTGGTGACTGATCACTTTAATTCAAATTGCATTGTCAGACGCTCTTATCGCGTCTGAACACAACCGATTCGCTGCCACTTTCCTCTGATATTTGATATGCTGCTTGATTTGCTGCTTTAATACTCTGAGTAAGTTTCAGGTGACAGGGGAGGATTCAAACACTCAAGGAGAAGTCAAAGAGAGCTTTCCTTGGAGCAGGTTTGTCCCTTTCTCCACACAGGTTGCAACGGCTGGATGCAAGACTGAAGCTGCTGACTGAAGCTTGGCTGAGGGAGCTCAGGAAGTTCAGTTAGGGTTCAGTATAGCTGGCGCGTTGGCAGTGAGGCAGCTGGAGGCTGCTGGAGATGAGATCATCTGTTGCTTAGCGGAGAAACAAAAGGAACGAGAGTTGTAGTGTTCAGTATTGATCGAATCAAGTCTTGTGCTCTTGAGTTCCTGTGTTTTTGAGTTCTCGTGTTTTTGAGTTCTCCACATCAAGCTTGCTGTTCTTGAGTTCTTCAATCATTCTGAGCAAGCTATTGAGAAGCAATCATCATACTTGAGCACTTGAAGGAGAAGACAAGAGGCTTGGAGTCCGACAGTGGGAAGACACGGAGAAGGGTTCTTGCGTGAGATCGCCACTGGGTGGAGCTCAGGGAAGCTTGCTGTGTTTTTGTCCTTGCTAAGTGTTTGAGTAAGATCCTTCTTGTTGTTTCTTTGTGCTCATTCTATATCATTGTTTGAAACACACTGTGGGGAGATTTCTCCACCGAGAAGGAGGTTGCTTCATATCCGGTGATCACCGGGGCTTGATCTGCCGACGATCAAGGGATCGCCCACCTTAAGGGCACGCCAAGGAGTAGGGGCAAGTTATCCCCGAACCTTGTAAAATCTCCTTGTTAGCGATCTTGCTAATCTTGCTAGTTAGGTTTTGGTTTTAGTTTCTGCAAGTTTTGTTTTCCCATACTTCCGCTGTGCTTTTAACAACTTCAAGTGCAGAAACTTGATAACTCTTCAAAGAAGAAGTGATTGACTATATTCACCCCCCCTCTCTAGCCATCTCGTTCCCAACACACGCTTGTTGCTTACTTCGATATTGAAAACATCACCAGATAAATCTAACGTGTAGATACCATTGCATGAAGTTCCAGTCCCATAAAGAACACCATTTAAAGTTATGTAACAACAATTGTTACTAAAAGTTAAATGGTAACCCTTTTCATTCAAACATGAAATAGATATAATGTTCTTTATTAACAAAGGAACAAAATAACAAAATAGAGTGACATTCAGTAACGAAGATACCTGAAGAGGATGGGGCATCGGATGCCTTCTTCTTCAAGGACTCAAGATAAACCTTGCAGTTTCTTCGCCAGTGACCCTCCTTGCCACAGTGATGGCAAGTGCTTTTTTAGTCTTTTTGGCCTTTTTCTTCCTTCCCTTATTTTATTCTTTGAGCTTCCACTTAGAACCTTTCTTTGAGGAACCAACTAACAGTACCGTCTTCTGATCCTGCTTTACAGAAGGCTCTACAGTCTTCAGCAGGTTAAGCAACTCAGAAATGGTTGGGAAGTTGTTCTTCAAGGACATAAGCAAGCTTTTCTGCCTTGAGGACTATCCTCAGGTTTCGAAGCCAGTCCATGAAGTTTGTCCCGGTCAGTTTATTGGTGTCCAAAATGGAACGCAAGTTTAGAGAAGACATGATCGAGTAATTAACCTAGAAATACAAATTGAGTTTATGTGAGAAGAATGATTAAAGAATGTATCAATATACATTAATTAAAAAAATCCTATTTATTTTTCAAATTGAATAACCCTTTTTTATCAATTCGGAGATCGTAGGAACATCTCCAAATAGGTTGATATCCAACCATAGATAAGAACCACCATGGCTGTGGCCATCAAGTTATTCTTAGCTATGAAGGTAGGTAATTATACCGATTACATATCACATATATGTAACTATCACTTTATGCTATCAACTAATTGAATATTTGCATAAATCATTGGGTTGTTAACTCATTAACAAGTATGCAACATTATACATAGCACCCAACTGCACCTCTCTTTACATCGACCTTGGTTGTGGCACAACAAATCGATGCTTCAAGCTTAAGGCTGACCCATTAATCAAGAAATAGTTTTAATATGGTTGGAGCTCATTCAACCGTTTAGTCAGGCTTGGATGTGTCCAACAATCAAAACTAAGGATTGACCTCTGACTCCAACTACATTATTCATAAACTAATTCCATGGTTTGAACATGTTGAGGTTCAAGTCGGGCATGGATGTGTCCATCAATCCAAACGAGAAACAAAACTCCGATTCTAACCATATTAATGGAAGGTGTTGGCCTTAATATTTCGTAAGGGGTTTTGGGTCTCATCCTTTCCTTTAATGCACATTCATGACATATAATTATGTCATGACTAACGATTTCCTTAATAAAGTATGTATGTGACTTAATTTATCAAGTCTCATTAATTGAATTAGGAACCGGATTTCCTAATTGTAATTTCATACTTTATTAAAGGAATTGTTTTGGGAAACAATTTCCTAAATTGTCATAATTAATTTCGAAAATAATATGTTCAAGACTTTGATTTCTCTAAATCAAAACTTATTAAATTAAGAGACAATTCCCTTAATTCAACCACATATTATTTTCATGAAAATCTCATTTAAGAAACTCTATAGGAAACCATTTTCCTAATTAATTTTGGAGACAACAATATGTAAGAGCATCACCTCTTAAAACATATTCATGGATTTAATTAATTACAACAAATCGTTTTCTAAGGGTGGCTGGTAGTGGAGGAGTCTGGGTGGCTGAGTGATTTGGGACTCCCCCACACTTAAACTTTACAAAAATTTGCTCTGGTGGCCTAAGTCGATTCAGGTTCAAGAGCCATTCAAGGGATGGAGTGCTTTTAATTAAAGTCAGATCATCTCCTCCTTCTTGATGCCCTTCAGAAGTCCTTCCAGGAGGCTGAAGTCTGTTCAGTTGGAGCACCCACTCCTGGAGTCTTCTGGACCCTGCAAAACAATGTAATACCTCTCTCAAGTGTTCAGGGTCAGAAAGAAATGATATAAGTTCAGTTTCTGCATGAAATAAATCCAAATCTGCATCATGTCCAATTAAATCAATTTGTGGTGCCTCAATAAAATTTTCAAAATCATTTTCTACAAAATTTGCATCCAGGAGCTCATCACAAATAAAGAAATCAAGTTCTGGCACATCAATAGAAATTTCACAATCATTTTCAATCAAGGGTGTATCAAGTAATATGTCACAGCCAATCAAATCAATATCAGACATTTCCAAAAGTTTTTCACATTCATTTTCAGCATAAGACATAACAAGAGATTCATCAAAATAAATAACATCAATTTCAGGCACTTCTAAAAAATTTTCACTATCCATATCCACAAAAGATGTATTAAGTGATTCATCATAAAAAACTACATCAATTATGGGTGCCTCTAAAATTATTTCACTATCCATAGCAAGAGATGTATCGAGTAATGCAGTACGATCAATAAAATCAATGTTTGGTACCTCTATTGGATTTTCACAAAAAATCTCTACACAAGGTATATCAATAAATACATCAGAATCAATAAAGTCATCCCTAGGTACCTCACTGCATTTTTCTGAAGAAAGAGGAGAAATACTTACCTGAGTGTGCTGGATAATACCTGAAGGTGTATCTGTGGTCTCCTCCTGGTCAAGTTCAAGCTCCTCTTCAGCCTCAGGCGCTGGTGGACAATCAACTGGTGATCCTTGGGTGCTTGCTTCCACCATGCAAGTCCCTACACTTTCTGGTTCATTCTCTGAGTCTTGTGGTGGTCCCTGGGGCTTAGTGCAATCCCCTACACCTATGGAATCATCTCCTCTGCATGCTTCTCCTGTAATATCTGCAACGACAGTGTCAGAAAAATTAGGACCATCAATAATGCTATCATCAGAAAATAAAAGTCTAGAATGGTCCTGTGGAGCTTCAGTTTCTTCTTCTTGAGCTGAAACATTTGAAATTGGATTTTGAATAGGAGTCTCCGGAGGGATGCATGCTGTAGGTGCCCAGATTTTAATGTATTCTTCTTCTTCTACTACTACTAAATTTGCAGGATTAATTGAAGAAGGACTTTGCCATGCACTAGGGTCACCTTGAACTGATATAAAACCAACTCCGGGGCTCTCAGAATTACAAGCTACTTGAGAATATAACTGTTCTGATCTTTGGGCTTGTATCTGATTCAATCGATCTTGCAATTTTTCAAGGCGTTGTTGTTGTTGTTGTTGAACTAGTTGCAACATCTCCATCATCCTCTGTTGTTGAGCCTCATCCCAATCATGATTCTCGAAACCTCCTCGGTTAGTGTGGAACCCCTGTTGGTCTTGAAATGGAAAATAGGGCTGCTGAAGTCCAGGAGGAAGTTGTGCATGCTGAAATGGAAATTGTTGGGGCTGCTCAAATGGATGAAATGACTGATTTAACTGCTGAAAACTTGGCCCAAAAGTTGGTGGAGATGGCTGAAAATTGTAGCTCTGAAATTCTTGGATCTGAGGTTGAAATTGTGGTGATGAAAACTCAAATTGAGTGGGCTGAAAATTCTGATTTTGTTGTTGGAAATTCTGAAATGGTGGCTGCCCATGCTGAGTTTGTGGCTGGAAATTGGGCTGAAATTGCTGGAATTGTTGTGGTTGCTCGAATTGTTGCAATGGTGGCTGAAAAAACTGATTTGGTTGCTCAAAATTAGGATAGGGCTGCTGAAATTGATCATTCGGGTGCTGAAAATTCAAATGGGGCTGCTGGAAATCAAAATATGGCTGCTGGAATTCTTGGAGTGGCTGAAGTGGTTGTTGAGGTGGCTTCTGATAAGTAAATGACTGAGCTTTACGTTCTAGTTGGTAGTCCAACCCCTTTAACACATTTCTTAACTCCTCCAATGTCTTTTCTATCTCTGTTGACCCCATTTTGATCTTGCAACCCTGTCACAAAACAAACAAGAAAAATGGCAGCAACCGTATATGAAAGATATAGCAAAATGAAATAGAACCTAATGATATGTCAAAAAGCATACAAGCAAAAATCAAACAAATCAACTAGTTGCTTCCCCGGCAACAGCGCCAAAAATTTGACAGGCCCAAATATACTAATTTATTTTGTCACGAAATGTATGGGCTCATCAAATTTAAATATTAATAAATGAAAGCTGGAAACCCTTTTTACAATCAAAAACTGAAAATGTAATATAGGGGCCACAGGTCGTATTTTTCTCGGGGACTAGTTGAAGGTTTGTTTGATTCGCGCTTGTATTTGTGTCGTTTATGTTTTCGGGTTTCAACTAAAATCTGGGTTTTGTTTCCAAGTCAGAAATAAAATGGCAATGAAAATGAAGGAAGACAAACTAATAAACCCACCAATGTGATGGCAAGTAATGACTCAACCAATGGAAACCAAATCAACTAAAACACTTAATCAATTTAGGACACTGATTCTGATTTCAAAGGCAGCACAAATTGCTAAGCAAATGAACAAAAACCGTGCAGGAATTTTCAGCAGCAAGCAAGATTAAATCAAATGCCATCCATAAAATTCAGTAATCAACTTAGACAAATACAACTCCAGCTAGCTACAAAATCAAGAAGCAACAAATGCAAAGGAGTTCAGAAACTGATTTCGAACACAATAGCTCTCTAAAAACTGCATTCGACTTGGTCCCAAACAATTCCTATCCTGAACTTGATACTATTGACAGAATTGCTACAAGTTATCCTGCAGAAAATGAAACTGCTGCCTAAAGTGATACAAACTGCAAGGCTTTAATCTAGTGTACAGCAACAAAGTTCGAAGCAATAATTCGATTGCAGAATTCAGTAGCCATTGAATGCATAAACAAAGGAAGGTGAAACAAAAATCCCAAACCCCAACTGATGCGCCCAGCTGAATCAAAGGCAGAAATGAGACACAAAAACTGCAGAACTCAAATTCAGATCTACAGCTACAATTCAGAAACAGAACAAGCGCATCACTGCATTCACTTGCAAGGGATTCTAATGTGCTAAACTGATGCAAAACAATTCCACAGCATGCTTTATACGCAAAGAGAATCACTTGTGCCAAAACTGTATCAGATCTGCAATTTCAGACCAAATGCAGAAATTCAGCAGCAGTTTTGGACACAAACCCAAAATATGAGCTGAAATGGATGCATAATCCTAAGGATCAGCAAGGCTAGATAGAACTCACGTTTATTTGACACAAAAACTCAGAATTCATGAGCTGAAAATTCAGAATTAAGCTAAGCAGAATTTGGCAGAATTGATCAAAATGCAGAAATGAAGCAGTTAACTTGGACACAAAACAAGTAATCGACTGAAATGAATTGCTATTTTGATGAACAGCAAGGCTTAAGTGGAATTCTTATTTAATGGACTCGAAACACATAGGTAAATGAGCTGAAATTTCAGAAACGAGCTGAGAATTTTCAGAAATGGTGGATGGCAGGAATGCAGAATTATGAAGTTGGTACGCAATAACTGATGGGCAAAGCTAAAAATGAGTGCTAATTAGCTAGACTAAACTGCAAGACAAACTCATAATGTAAAGCTAAAGCGAGCTTGGAACAAAATGCAGGAACTCAATAAGGAAAAACTGATACGCACACTGAAAACAGGACAGCTATCTGATACGCTAAAAACTAATTGGCACGCAAGGATTTGAGCTTCAAACTACTGAAATTGAATCTAATTGTTATCTAAACAAGTTAACTAGCTAACTACTTGCAAGAATTGAACCTAATTAAGCTAGAACAATTCTGTAACTTTGAATTAAGCTGCTGATCTAATTGCAGAAACTAAACAGAAGCTCACGGCAGAAATGAAATCTACAGCTAAACAATGAAAATAAACTATCTAAGCTACTCCTCAATCTTCCCTAAGCTCAAATTCTTCTTGGTCGTCAAGCAAGAGCTGGCTTCGAACCCCTAGGCACAGCAAATCAGTGGAAATCATATTGGATTAGTGAACTCTGCTCAAACTGCGCAAGCTGGGAATTTCCAATCCAAACGCTTCGATCTTCGTTTGTGGAGCTGCGATGGTGATTTGGGAACAACCTGAGGTCACTTGAGAACCCCTACAAGTGCCTCAGATCATCGGAAATGGACTGTGGCGAAGATCTCAGTGTTCGGACCACAGAGCCACCGAAACCCTCAAATAACTCTGTCCGGCACGAATTCGAGCTTAATTCTCCAATCAAACTGACCTCCAAAGCTCCAGAAGATGATCTTGATGAAGAATCGAGGGGTCGCGCCCCGGAAATGGAGAAAATCGACTGGAAAACGAAGAAGAAACGGTGAAGGCTACTGTAGCGGCGGAGACGCGACGAGGAGAAGCTGCTGGGAAAATCTGATTAAATAGCTATCAATGGACGGTTGTGATTAATTTGAGAAATCCAACGGTTGATCTTCATCTGATCTGACCCAAACTTTGAGGATGTTGATCTGGGGTCAGGATCTGCCTTGTGGTAGCTCGGATCCTCCAGATATGCAACGGATGGTCCAGATCAACTCAATCTGTGAATGGACGCTCTAGAGCCCTCCAAGCTTGATCCAACGGTTGATTTAGCTCTGATTGGGATGAAACCTTCAGATCTTGATCATAGAGCTTGATCAACCCTAACCCTAGCTCGGATTGCTTCAGATCGTCCCGGATGGCTCAGATCTAGCCGCTCTTGAATCGGACGGCCCGGATTAATCGTAGGCTTGATAATTGGATCCGGGTCACTTCCGACTCAAGTTTGACCCAATATGCCCTAGGTCCAGGATCCTTTCATGCCTATAAAAATATATCAGAAAATTAGTGGCCAAATAATCCAAAAATTGTGTAATTTTGCAATTAAGTCCAAAATAAGATAAAGTTCCAAAACCTAGGGTAAAATCATAATTAAGCAATAAAAACATAGGTCAAACATGGATTTTAACATCTAAAATAATCACAAAAATGGTACTTATCAACTCCCCCACACTTAACCTTGAGCGTCTCGCGAAACAACTAAATAAGTATCCCTTAGGCTCTCTTAAGCATAATTAGAAACAAATGAAAAGAAATTACCTAGGGTTGTCAATTCTCATAAATCTAAGCTCTATGGATTAGTATCTTGTCCTTAAATCAACAACTTAGCCTTTTCATCTATCATGAGTCATTGAGATGAATTTAACTCATAGCCTTTCAAGGAAAATTTTGGTGGCTCTCTCCTTAAGTTCTAAGTTGATGATGGAAGTGGAGCTCACTCTTACACACATGCTTCTTGCACTACCATAGGCTTGCTTATTATCTAATCTCCACCATTAATCATGATTGGAATCAATATCTACAAAAACAAATGAAAGCATCGAAAATGGTAAGAAATGGAGTAAAAACTAAGGAAATGGAAAAATTGTTGGAGTGGGAGACTTGGTTGCTCAAAAATGTTTCCAATGTGCTTTGCCCCATCTTAACAGTCCTCTAATGATATCAAAAATGTGGTGGAGTAAATCTTGAATAATTCCTTTGATTTGGTGAAAAACCCTTCTTTGGTGTCAAGGTGCCAAGTTTGCCAATTTCGTGCCAATCTTGCTTCTCTTTTCTTCTTCTTTCTCTTCTTTCTTTTCTGCTCAGTTTTGTATCAAAGAACATATGATATCAAGTGAAATAGATACTCAACATGAAATTTTCACTCAACAACCCTTGTAACTCACTCTTGATACACTTCCTTTACAAGTTGGCACACTTCCTCATTTGTTCTTTTTTTTTTCTTTTTCTCTCAGATTCCGGCTTCCATAATATAACTTCAAATCTTGCAAAACTTCTGATTTCTCCAACAATTAACATCAAGAGTGCTTGTATCAAATGATGGTGGAACCCTTAAGTGTTCCACTCAAAAATTCAAATCAGCCCATTAAATTTCAGCCCCTTGCCTTCACTGATTTCGGAAATGCCTTCACTGCACTTTGTTTCAGATTTTTCCAGCTTGGTTCGGCTCCAATTCAGCTTGTTTTCAGATGGTCTTCAGATTCCAGCATTCGGAAAACTCAGATTCAGCATTACAAGCTCAGATTCAGCACTCCTTTAGCTTCTTTTCAGCCTTTGTTTAGACCTTATACAGCTGCAATTTTTTCCAGCAAAATGTGCTCTGATTCCTACAGCAAAGGACAGCTGCAATCATCTTCTAACAGGGTGGCCGAACAGCTCTATCAGCTGCAAATTAAGCAGCCTTGCAAGTGGAGTTCTTGTGTGCACAGATTTTTTTCTGCATTGATCCCATGTTGTCTGATTTTTGCTCAAATTCTGCACAGATTCTCTACCTTGATTAGATCTGGTCAGCTTACAATTTAGAATCACAAATCTGGCATCAAATGATAGTGGAGAATGCTCTTCTTCCTTGGAAGTTACTGATCCATATCCATTTCCTACCCACAATAGCAGATTTTTTTCTTTTCTTTTTGGCACCAGCTCTTTTCTCTATTTTTTCTCTGTGCCATTTGTAAATTCTCAACCGAATTCAACTTGAGGTTAAACCTCCTTAGATCTTCAAATGATAATCAAGATTCTTCCATTGTTTTCAATCTTTGACCACTTCCATTTCTTGCAACTCAATTTGGCACATTGCTTTCAAAGAATTTTTTTTTTCTCGAATTGAAGTGCCTCCTTGATGCCAAATCTTTTCCAAAAAGCTAGTCACTCCCCCACACTTAAATCTTTGTCCGTCTCGGGCAAAATAACATTAGAAACAAATCAAACAACAAGTCCAAAGAAAAGTAGGGTAAGAGTAAGAAATAAGTAAAGAAAAATGGATAAACATGATTATTGCTAAAAATTGATGTGGAAAGGAAAACAAATGGATAAGCCTCTATAGATGTGATCCAATCATTGAAATATGGTTTTGAAAGAACCTAAGCAAGTTCTAGAGTTCAATAGCATATGTGTGTCACAAATATAAGGCTAATTCTTACTAGGTAAAAATAATTCATCCCAAGTCCTCAATTAAGAATCTAAAGCAAGTAGTACTCAAGCATCCAAGATTTCATCCATTAGCTCAAACCCTAAGTTTTGACAACCAAATTTAATTTATTTTCAAAAGACTCTAAAATGCTATGGAGATAACCTAGAGGGATACATTTATTTCCACTCATGCAAGAAAAAGTGCTAAAAGAAAAGACATGGTATTTACAATATCTATTTATTCAATTTACTCTAGAAAACATAAAAGTGAAAAATGCGATAAAAGAAAATACAAGAAAGAAAAATCTCCTCTTTATTTCTGGTGGACGGAGTCGACCCCTTAATTGCAAAATTACACAATTTTTGGATTATTTGGCCACTAATTTTCTGATATATTTTTGTAGGCATGAAAGGATCCTGGACCTAGGGCATATTGGGTCAAACTTGAGTCGGAAGTGACCCGGATCCAATTATCAAGCCTACGATTAATCCGGGCCGTCCGATTCAAGAGCGGCTAGATCTGAGCCATCCGGGACGATCTGAAGCAATCCGAGCTAGGGTTAGGGTTGATCAAGCTCTATGATCAAGATCTGAAGGTTTCATCCTAATCAGAGCTAAATCAACCCTAACCCTAGCTCGGATTGCTTCAGATCGTCCCGGATGGCTCAGATCTAGCCGCTCTTGAATCGGACAGCCCGGATTAATCGTAGGCTTGATAATTGGATCCGGGTCACTTCCGACTCAAGTTTGACCCAATATGCCCTAGGTCCAGGATCCTTTCATGCCTACAAAAATATATCAGAAAATTAGTGGCCAAATAATCCAAAAATTGTGTAATTTTGCAATTAAGTCCAAAATAAGATAAAGTTCCAAAACCTAGGGTAAAATCATAATTAAGCAATAAAAACATAGGTCAAACATGGATTTTAACATCTAAAATAATCACAAAAATGGTACTTATCAGTGGCTCCCCGAGGCTCAGATACCCAAAAAAAAGTAATTTGTCGTAAATCCAATTTGGTCCGCTTCGGAAGCGCAACCAAATTAAACATGACAATTTCATTTAAAATTGGGAAATTAAATTACAACAACTAACTTTAAATTGGACGGCTCCCCGAGGCTCAATCCAAAATAAAGAATTTTGTTGTCAATTTAAAAACCAATTCAAATTTAATTGTCAATTAATTGTCCATAAATTTGTCTAGACTTTCTTGAAAGAAAGTGCCCAAAATTGCGAGATTTCATAATAGGTTTTCAGAATAATTGTAAGTTTCTGGTACAAAGAAAACTTACATATTTCCAAAGTTAGAAAATTTCTAAAATAGAAAATTTCCAAAATTGGAAAGTTTCCAAAGATGGGAAGTTTTCACAATTATTATAAAATTTTTAGAAACTAGGATATTTCAAAAGTTTGCGAAATTTCATGAGGATTTCCAAACTTAGAAATTCCTAAATCTAAAATTTATTATAATTGGAAAGTTTCCATAATTGAAATTTTTTTTCCAAAATTGAGATTATGACAAAGTTTTCCGCAAAACAATTATATGATTATGTCGAACACTAACCGGCTCTGATACCACTGTTGTGACCGGGTGCATGTTGACATGGATACGAGTTCGTAATTTTTAAAATAATTACGTGCAGCGGAAGAATTAGCATAAATAATTTCTCAAATTATTTTAACCACGTATCTATCATGCAACCTTATGGTGTGTGGAGATGATCATAAATTAAAATTTTGCAGAAAAGTAAACTAATTTACTTTGTACCTCGCGTAACTCGAAGAAAGGGACGAGATCCAACCGTAGCGTCCCTTGGAAGCTCCGCCTCTATTCGCGTCCACGCCGAGTTCTCTTCGGGATGACTTCGCAAAGCCACGAGTTTCGTGCCGACAAGAACTACTAGATTCTCCAAAGGCACGACAAGAATATCAAGAGAGTAATCAAATCGAAAGACTTACCACCACTCTTCTCCTCCGTTGTCGGCGCCCGAGCCGTAAGCAACTTGGTTTGTGTGGCGTGAACAATAATTGCATGCATACGGCAAATTAATTTGCTTCGACAAATTAATTGCTTGGAAGGCAATTTCTAATTTGCTTGGGCAAATTAATTGCTTTCGTGGAAAGCAATTTCTTGCATGCGGTAATTTGCTTGGGCAAATTAATTGCTTTCGTGGGAAGCAATTTCTTGCATGCGGTATTCTCCACAGAGGATGAGCAGCCTTCTTGCTCACGCGCACCATGCTTGGAGAAGATACAGCCAACGCCAAATTGCTTGCTCAACCGAACATGAAGGTTGTCGTGAGCAACCATCTCGGCCCCTCATAGAGAGAGAGGAGGAGAGGAGAGAAGGAGAGGCTAGGGTATCTTGTGATTTATTGGAATCAATCAAAATCCATGGCATCCTTTGGGTCCTTTATATAGTAGCCTCTCTATTGCCAAGTCTCCTCTTTAACGGAATTAACGGAATTAATTTTCATAAGAAATTTATCTTATAAATTTTCTTATGAATTATTCCGTTATGCCTAGTTTTATTATAACTAACTTTATAATAAAACAAATACTTCTCTCCTTTAATTATGGAATAAATTTTACAAGAAATTTATAAATCTTCTTTATTATGGAAAAATCAATTCATAATTGATTTTTATAAAATTAAAATAAACCATTCCATGGATCATTTTAATTTCCGAAAAAAAGAATAAATTTTTACAAATTTCTTTATATAAATTTCTTTATACAAATTTATTTATCCATAATTTATAAAACAAATCGCGCTAGATTTATTTTATTAATTAAACCAAATAAATTGGTTTCTCCCCATTTTTGTGGCCGGCCAAATCAAAGGGGTTTGGCACCCTCTTTGGCCGGCCAAACCGAGCCGAACCGGTCGCGAATTAAACTCATTTAATTCGCCCAATAAGCCTTCAAAAGACTTAGCCATTTTAAGCTTCCGTTGCGCCTCTGATTAACTCAGATTCGACTTATTTCTCTTGATCGGAAAATCCAATTTTCAACTCGTTTTAAATCCCTCGGATTACTCGTAGTGCGTGTGACTAAATAGGTTTTCGATTTATGTTGGCCGTCTATAATCAACCAATTATAGAACGATCATGAGTGGCACCTAGTAGTACATCATGACCCCCAATTAATCGAAAGATCAACGGTTGACCTCAGAAGTAATTCTGAAACCCTTCAGCAGCTCTAATGAATCGTGCCCCATTCCCTTCACCATCTTATACCCACTTGGTTCAGGACATGGTCTGTTTGTGTCAGTCCCCACTAGGCTAACTACGTCACACCTAGCCCAAGTAGTGTCTTTCTCGTCCTTTGGATTTCTAATTACTCTCATGTATTTGAGAGACTCATTCTCTAAACATGATATGCTCTGGCCAGAGGCTTTGAGTAACAATCCGACGATAGGCCTGGGTATACATCTCCTCGCAAGGAGTGGTAAATCCTTTGTAGGCTGCTCAAACATCTTCGGGCACTTCGGCTTATACCCAATCATCCTGGGTCCACACCTCCTTGGAGATGCTTGCTTAAGATGTTAAAGTATAAGTCTCCATGACCAAGATGACTTGAACACCGCAAGTCAAAGGAACATCGCACTTAAGCTGCAGTAAGAACTTCATTGACATATCTATTTAGATTACCATATGAAGTTTTACAGCTAGTCACTCCAATAAACTAGTTCCCTTAACTAGCATCCATGTTTATCTCCGGACATCCCAATGTCACCAGCCAGTGAGAATCAGCTGATTAGAGAATAACCCATGCTAGTCTCAACAGAATTGATAATGTCCGTTTTTATCAATTTATCGACTAGGGATATTTTCAATACTTCACAATTGCACATTTAGAGATAATCACTAGTTGTGATCCCATCACAAATTCTCTTATGCTGTGAATTATATTGCGGACATTCAGTAGATGAGTTTAAGATCCCAATCAAATACACAAACATGTATACTCAAATAGTGAATTATCATTTATTAAAATGAATGTTTACAATCATAAGGCGATTGCCTTAGGACACTTCTCTCATATCACCAACAAACTTCCGAGAAGGAGACCATTAGTGGACTCACACCGAGTGTATAGTCCTTGGATGTACTGACCCTGGGAGTTGGGAGCCAAGTAAATCTCGCGTCCTTGTTCTTACTATTTTTATTTATTATTCCGTTGCATATTAACAATTTTGATAGAACAAACGAACGAAAAAGAGAAAACGCGAACAGTCGATATTCACCCCCCCTATCGACGCTCAAGATCCTACAGGAAGAGCTTGGTTCATCCGAGGGACAAAAAGCGGGAGGAAGTTTGCACAAAGTTGGTGAGATAAATTGAGTGACCTATACTTTGGACGAGGGTAGACTCAAATAAGGCGGACTCGACATAATCGGCTGAGTCAAGAGGTTCAGACGATCAAAACAGGGATTTTGGTCGATCTAAAGATTCGATCGACCGATCTGATTGATCGATGCATAGTGATCATCCATTATTTGTTAGGATAGGTGATTTGAATTGGACAACCAATAAATGAAATCAGGCGATCAAATGCCACGTGCGATGCTATCCAAAGTAGAGATCCATGTTGAATAGGTTCTAATTTAACTGAAATGGAGTTTAAGCAACCGGAAGGATGCCACGACAACAACAACGATGAGCGAAGACCTCTTCGATGATGAAATGGATCTGCCACATAAGCAGTTTCAAATCACACAAATAGTATTTTCTGTTCAGATTTTTTGATCGACCGAAATTTCAGATTTTTTGGAAATTTGTGGAATTAGTTATGCTTTTCTGAAAATCGACTAAAAAACTAGAATTTCAGGTATCAGTCGACTGGCTCAGAGCCAGTCGACTGGTCCATAACACAGAACCTTCTGTGAGTTTTACCAGTCGACTGCCCTGGGTCTTGACTGTAACATCATTCTGTGAACTATGCCAGTCGACTGGGACGCGGGTTCTATAAAAGAAAAAGGGCACGGGGGGGGGGGCAGCCAAAACCTAGGGTTTTGGCGTGCCACCCCGACGACTCCTTCCTCTCCCGAGCTCCCCTTGCGTCCTAAGCCTCTCCCGAGCCCTAAAACTCCCTCCTAAGCACTCCTCTAACCTCGATCTACTCCTAGGGTTGGTTGAAAGTACCTCTCTTCAAGTCAATCTCTCAAAACCAACATCATGAAGAGGTTAGCGAAAAAGTATCATGATTTAAGGTTTAGTTCTTCATTTAAACCTTGTTTTGGAATTAATGTGGTATTTTATGCATGTTTTCTTGTTATTTTTCCTCTTGGGGGGTGTCTTGGTATGCATGTATGCATTGGGTATTTTAGGGTTGTGTCCAAGAGATCAAGGGGTGAAGGTTAATCTCGTCAAGATCAACAAACCCCAGGAGAGGACAGATTTAGATCGTTAGAATGCAAAAAGAGATTTGAAGAAAATGAGTTTACCCAAATAAATTGTAGGTATCTTAATAAATCCTACTTCCAAGAAAAGTGTTCTCAAATCATTGAAATGATCACTCATTTTGGTATAGAACAACTTGTATATTGTCAACATGATATCAATGTTGACTTATGTAAGGTGTTCTATGCCAACTTAACTTGTATTGACTCGGAAAATAATCTTTATGAGTCTAGAGTGGCCGGTGTCACCATCCCTTTCTCAGCCATGATTTTGGCTAGTTTTTTAGAATGTCGGGCATCCAACAATGCGAACACCTATTTCCCTACTGTCGTTGAGCCGCTTGAGTTTCCTGATGTGACCATTGATCAGATTCATTTACACTACTTTAGAAGACATAGGCATGAGTCTGAGCGAACCTTTGATGCAAAACCCATGAGTCCATTCAGTTATGTTC
The DNA here is from genome assembly GCA_024364735.1 of Boesenbergia rotunda. Taxonomy (NCBI): domain Eukaryota; kingdom Viridiplantae; phylum Streptophyta; class Magnoliopsida; order Zingiberales; family Zingiberaceae; genus Boesenbergia; species Boesenbergia rotunda. The sequence goes on from JAGFNQ010001030.1 coordinate 850,217, forward strand.
TGTACAAGATTGTTGTAGAGTGTCTCCTATCCATTGTTACTAAGGGAAGGGCAAGGATCAGATTGCCTCACCTAGTAATGATGTATGCCCTTGAGCAAAGGTTGGACATAGATGTCTCTCTTCATGTATTTACCTCCATCTGTCACTTTTCCCAGAGTGTGAATGGAAAAATCTATATGTCTTTTTGTCATGTTTTGACCGAGTTTTTCTAGTTGCGGTTTGGCATCCGCGTCACTAGCGGTCAGATTAGGCACCTGTCCAAGGATTATGACCAGATAGGTACTCGTCAGTTATCCCTGGCAGGCATTGAGAGTCGACAGGGGGCATTTGTGTGGAGACAGCGTCCAGAGCCATCTAGCTTAGATGAGGAGCCCGCTGGGATTGTTATACGTGCGGAGTTTACTCAGCTCCGATCTGATGTCCACGGGATCCAGGAGGACATGCACGGTATCCGGGAGGATCTCCAGAGCTTCCAGCAGCATCACTTGAGATTCCAGGAGACTATTCAGGGGGAGGTCCACGGGATCCAAGGTAGACAGGATGAGATATACGAGATGCTGCGACAGATGCATCTCTCACACCAGGCTCCTCCTCCTCCAGGCGGCGACGACGACATGACATGATATGATATGCTTTGGTGACTTAGTGTTGAGAGTGTTTTCATTTGATGTATTTTTATACCTCTCAAACACTCATTATTCTGATCTGTATTATTTTGGTGACTTCAGGGCTATGACCCTTCTGATACTATGGGTTCTGATCTTTCTTATCTTGATGTATGATACATTCTGCTTTATGATGAATTATGGAGTTTTTGTTCATGCTATGTTATGTGGATTTATGATTTAATTTTAACTTGCTCTCTTCTATCTATGATTTGCCACATGAATTGATTTTTGTTTTATGATACCTGATTTGAGTTTTGGTTGAAACTAGTAAATTTTATCTATGTTTTTATGATGTGTTTTGAAATTTCATATTAATTGGTTTGCCTAAATTCATTGAGTGTATTGAATGAAAAAGATTTCTATAAATAAAGGCATTTAAAAAGGGTTGTTTTTCATGATCATCTAGAGTTAAGAGAGAAAAAAGGAGAGCTTTTGTCAAATGAAAATATCTTTATGAAAAGGGGAGGTTTACAAACCAGTCTATGTGTCAAATAGAGGTGAATGAAATTGGCAAATATAAGAAATCATGATTGAATTTCAAAGTTGATACAAAGTTGACACTATTTGAGGATTTTTGAGTTTGTACCAAAAGTCAAGCATGGTTGATATTTTTCATGAACCAATATTTTCTAGGGTAGGGAATACCTTAACAAGCGTGTTTGCAAAATTTCACATTTTTCCGGATTTTTTGAAATTTTTTACGCGTTTCTAAATTTTGACTGGAAAATCTGAAACTTGCATATCAGTCGACTGGCAGGATCGCAGTCGACTGGGAGTTAGGGCAGAATGGTTGTTGTGATTTCTGAGGGGTTTTTTTCAGAAATCTGGTAAGTTCTATTTGGCACCAGGGGTAGGGTTGCTTGGGACATTTTTTTGATGGTGTCAAAGGGGGAGAACTTGAGTGGTAAGTTAGGTTTGGTTGAAACTTAATGTTTGGAGAACTTGGGTGTTATATTGGGTTTACTTAACCAGTTGTTGTGAGTAGAGTTAAGTTGGGAGAACTTAATTTTGAATTAGCATGAGAATTGAAAATTGGAAGAAAGCATAGGTTAAGGGGGAGGTTGCCTCTTGGTTGTTATGCTTTGTTTTTCAATTGTTTTTACTATTATTATTGCTATATGTTTACCTAACTTAACATATTGCCATACATCAAAAAGGGGGAGATTGTTGGGGCAATCGACCCTGATATGATCTGGAGGATCATGGTGTTTTGATGTGTGCGGTCAATATGGTTAAGTTAGGATTTGTGTTGGACTAATATGTGTACATGAGTGTGTAGGTGTACAGGTACACATGGACTTGGTTGATGTCTTCAGGTGAAGGATGGCATGGAGGCAAGCTGGAGGCTTGCATGTGCATCCGAGGGACCGTTAGATAGCAGGGATGATGAGCCGAGGGATGCGGACTTCGAGGCGCACGTGAAGGGTGGCATGAAGGCAAGCTGGAGGCTTGCATGTGCATCCGAGGGACGAGGGCCGAAGATGAAGAGGGCGTGAAGGCAACAGTCAAGGCTGTTGGTGAAGAGTCAACCAGGTTGTGAAGGTCTGAGTATGAGTGCTTATACTCAGGGGCTAAGCCGGGAGGGTTTGAGTGCGGAGAGATTTGTACTCGGGAGTAAAACCCTAGGCTTAGATTGGACCAGTCGACTGGCCATAGGGCAGTCGACTGGTGTAGGCTGGAATAGGCTAGCAGATTCTAACGTTGTACTGTAACGGTCGAATCTGAGTGGGACCAGTCGACTGTCCCTACCTGCCCTAGGGGCAGTCGACTGGTAGCGGCTTGAGATGGCTCGAGCCCTTTTTAAATGAGCTCGTTTCATGCCTTTGTTTCTTGATGAAACTCGCTTGGGTAAAGTGAGTTAGTAGTCTTTTGTGCTTAGTTTGTCAAAAAGTGCTGTGGTGAGGTTTCTCCACCCACAAGGAGTGACAAATCTAGCCGGAGGTTATCCGAGGCGTGATCCACCAACGGATTCTTGGATTAGTCACCCGTCCGGGGTGGATACCAAGTAAATCGGTTTGTTAGCATTGTTATTATTGTTAGTTTTATTTTATTTGTATTTCCGCTGCGCTAATAATTTTGTATAGAAATTCGAGAAATCGCTATTCACCTCCCTCTAGCAACATCTTCGATCTATCAATAACCACCTCTAGTGGCAAAAGGCGATTCGCTCGCCCCCAGCGCCCCAGCCAACCCGTCCCAGGGCCAACACGGAGGAGGTAAATCACAGGGGTTACTAGCCCGGATCCTGTGGCTAGTGTGTGTGGAGGGCGGGCACACTAGCTTTGTCAGGTTTTGACCCCCAGATCTCATGGTGGCAACACTCACGCATTAACCATCAGTTCATCCGGGATATCCACCTCTGGCACCTTACCGAAGAGGAGAGAGATAGTGGATAGGGATTTGTGTATAGGCCTTAGATATAGAAACTCTTAAGGTTGTGAACAAAGTAAATCCTCGTGTCTTTTCTTTTACGTGTGTTATTTATTTTAATTAATATATGTGGACTTGCTAAATAATTAGGAAGAAAAAAAATTATTTGCAGGTACACTATCCACTTCTCCCCCTCTAGAGATCCATAGTAAACCACTGAACTCCCATGAACAACTCATTAAACTAAATAAACAAGTTTGAACACATATATATTCATCTTTTTAATGATCATGAATAAATATTTTTAAACAATGTTCTTCAAAAATCTCCACGAACAAAACTTACGAAGCATATTTTTTAACACCTCTTATTAAACTTGTAAATATATAAAAATTCTCTAAAAAGAACAAACAAACTTGCAATATTAATCTCACTAACCAAACAAACAAACTTAAAAATATTTAAAAAAATTATGAATCAACAAACGTGAATTATGAGCACGATAATGAATCAAGCTAAAAAAAAAACAATCTTAAACACTAATTTCAATGGCTTGGTTCGTTTTAGGCTCCGCTTGACTCGGTTACCTTATCATAGGGTTGTAAGTGAACCAAGATTTAAAATCTCAATCCGTGTTGAGGTTTCGGTCCTAGACCGAAACAATACAGTTTCGATACCACCGATACGGTTTCAATACTTTATATATAAATATATATATATATAAAATTATGCTAAAAACCTTTTGTGCAAACTCGTGAGGACCAAGTGTATTTTTTTATTTTTTATTTTTTTAACTAGCGATTATGCCATTTAAGATTTTGCCTTTAGAGTCTAATGGTTGGATTATAGTATTAAGTATAAAAAAAATTTAAAACCAAAAAAATGATTAAGGTTTACGCGGAGTTTGTGTGGTAAGATCCTTAGCATAGCAAACCCATATATATATATATATATATAAATATATTTATTTTATATAATTTAAAAATAAATTATATATTAATTTTATATAATTTGATAGCATACCTTTCTCAAAACTATCGAAATAAAGGATAGGTAATCTAAACAATTTCCTATGCATTCATATGCTTAGGAAGTAAGAATCTAAAATTAAAGAGTCAAATACATAAATATTTGTGGTTCCAAATCTCAAATTAATTATAAAATAAAAAAATTATTATCTATAATAATAATATTATTTATTTATTTAATATATATGTATATAGTTATAGTTTATAAATATTCTAAATAACATATATTAAATATTATATATATAGAGCTTATAATAAAATTTATTTACAAAATTTAGATTTTTAAATTTTATAATAATTAAAATTTTTAGAATTATTTATAAAATTTTAAAATTATTTATCAATAAATTTATTTTAAATATTTTATAAAATTTTAATCTATTTTTAATTTATAAAAATAATTTAAAGATTGATTTTAAAATTATTTTAAATTATATATCTATATATTATATAAATTATCTATTTTTTAATTTAATTTTTTATATTTTTAATAAAAATAATAAAAATATATATTATAATTATATTAACTATTTAACAATTTATTTAATTAATTATTAATTTATATAATATATAACTATAATTTATATAATAATTAATTAAAAATTATATATAATATAATTCTTTTAATTAAAATGTAATAAATATTGGTGCAAGATGCATCAGTGATGTCCTCCTCTAAGTGTTTCAATGTTTGACAATATGCTTAAGTCAGTAATACATTGAACAAGAGAATGGTTAGTTAAGAAAACTGGAACAAAGTGAACCAAAGTCCTAGTTAACCTAGGCACTAAGTCCTAGTTCGTGGAATTAGGCACTAAGACCTGGTGAGTGAAGCTGGGCACTAAGACCTGGTGAGTGAAGCTGGGCAAAAGTCCTGACAAGTGAAGTCAGGCACGAAGTCTTGGTCCGAGGGATTAAGAAACTTAGCTGAGTGATGACTAAGGACAGAAGTAGAGACGGGTCGAGGTTCGGACGTCTCGGGATCCGAGAGTCTCGAAGGCTAAGCAAAAATCCAATTGGATGGGTCGGGTGGCAACCATCTCCTGAAAGGAGTATGTGAAAGGTGCGTTCCCGAGGGTGGGAACTTAGGCGTCGGTTCGACCTAGGATTTTGCGAAAATCCGAAGTCAGAACCAAACTCTTAAGGCTAAGGATATATATGTGTTTGCTTGTATTTATGTATCTTGCAGGTACCTAAAAGTAAAGCCAAAGCAGGCAAACAAACACACAACAAGGCTGGAAACCAGGCTGCTAGGCGCTTCCTTCAGCTAGGGCGCCCCAGTCAGCTAGGCGCCTCAATGATGCTGGGCGCCTCAATCATTGAGGCGCCTCCTTCAACACAGGCGCCCTGGATCAAAGGGTTATCTGCTGCTGCGAGTTCAGCGTGGAGATAAGCTTTGACCAAGCCCTGTGAGGTGCCACATTGATCACAGGCGCCCTATACCAAACCTATAAAAGGGGCTTCGACCCCTCAGCTCAAGACAACACTTCTACGATCTTTCTGAGCATTCCGAGCTAAAGAAAAGCGCTTGAGACGAAGCTCTGCGACGAAGGAGGCTCCAGGAAGTGCGCGGCACTTCGGAGGTCCAGATCGACCGGGCATTCGACTTTTCTATTTTGGTTTGAATTTACATTCCACACTTAATTTCTGTTATATTTTTTATTGTAAATTGTGCACTATAAGACGGGTTTCTCCCCTCCGGAAAGTCCAGAAAGGAGACTATTAGTGGATGGGCGTTCCCGTGCTTAGGCCTTGGATGTACTGGCCCTGGGGGGGTGGGAACCAAGTAAAAATCCCGTGTGCACTGTGTTTATTCGTTCGTTCTTTCTATTTTCCGCTGTACTAACTCTATATCTAGAACGGTCGAAAGTTTACGAAGTTTCAGCGAAGATTTTTTTTGGTCGATATTCACTCCCCCCTCTATCGACGGCACCGGTCCCCACAAGTGGTATTAGAGTCTGGTCGTTCTTCATCGGACTAACAGCCGACGGAGCAAAGATGTCAGGAGTTGAGGGGGAGCCCAGGGGTGAGTCAAGTATATTTTTTATGACAATTTTTAAATTTCATATTATATGCTTCAAGTGCAGGGAGAGAGGACACTATAAAAATCAGTGTCCTACTCGAAAGACTCGTTCTTCACCGGCGGCAAAAGAAATACAGCGCCCGGAGTCAAAGGACAAGAGCCACGTACAATGCTTCAAATGTCAAAAGCACGGACACTACAGGAATCAGCGTCTGTGCAAGGTACGAAAAATTTACGTTCCTAAAAATTTACAAATTACTGCACAGTCTTTCAAGTATGTTAATAACTTAGATAAATCTGTTAATTTTTCTGATAAACTAGATCTGCTGCATAATCAACTTAGAGTATTGCATGATCAATTACCAATTGTAGACGATAATAAATTATCAAAATTAATTCTTTAATTGTCAATATCAATGCAATAATTTTTGAAATTAATTCTGATAATATTGAAATTAATTCTGATAATATTAATTCTGAAAACTCTGAAATTATTGAGGATAATTTTGAAATTCTTAAGGATAATCCTGAAATTAACTCTGAAATTTTTAAAGATAATCCTGAAATTAACTCTGAAATTATTGAGGATAATCCTGAAATTAACTTTGAAATTCTTAAGGATAATCCTGAAATCAACTTGAAATTATTGAGGATAATTCTAATATTAATTCTGAGGATATTTCTGAGGATAGTGGAGATGAAATCTTCTTAGATGATAATTTAATTATCAAATTTTTAGATAATATTGAAGATAATTACAAAACATTAACTAGTAGCCCTGAAAATTACTCCATTTACTGTGAAGATTTAGAAGGATATGATTTTGATGATGTGGATGAGGAGGAAATTGAATTTTTTAGGATCAAGGCTATAGTTAATAAAATTTACAAAAAGTCAAACATATCAAAATTGTTAGAAAAACTCGAAAAATTAAATAAAGAAGAAATAGTAGATGAGTCAGAAATTTTCGAAATAATGAAAATGATGAAATTAAACTCACAACTACTAATTAATCATTTCAACCTTAATTATCCCAACCTTAATTAATCTTTAATTATTTCAACCTTAATTAATCTTCAATTATATCAACCTCAATCAATTCTTAATCTAATTAAATTTTAATTAATTCAACTTCAATTATATATTAATTCAACCCTTAATTAACTTAATTCATATCCAATTAAATCTTAATTAAATTAATAAATTCAATTAATTCTTAATTAATTTAACATCAATTAAATCTTAATAAACTGCAACCAAATAAAATCCTACCCAACTGAAACCCCCAACTAAATAACAACAAATATGTCAAAGTGGGTTGACATATTGCGGGTTTACACGACATGTATCAAATCGGGAATTGATATATTTTTAGAAACTTAATTAAATGCCTTGACTTGTTTGAATCATGAATTAATGTCATGTACATGCATCTGCTATCTCTTTAAAATTTATGTCATGTCATTCATGTTTAATTTTATGCATGATTTAGAACGGTTATAGGAAAAAGACTAGTTGAAACTTGAACAACCTAGTATTAGGTGGAGGTGAGATGATAGTACGTTAGGGAAGCCCTTCTAATAAGGTCAAGTAAGGTAAGGTGTACCCTACTTGGTCTGTTTAGTTTGGTGGAACTAGCCGAAGCTACCGATTCAAAACCTAAACTAGTTAGACCAAAATTTTTCAAGAAGTAATTTGAAAATGAATTTTCGATAAAAAGCTTTGTCAAGGAAAAGGTTGTTGCTCCAATAAGGCTACGGTCAAAGAAGGCCTCTGTGCCTCGCCAAGACCTGGAAGCCAATTATCGAAACTCAAATTCAAATTACTATTTGTTAAATTTGAATCTAACACAAGTTTTAATTAAATCTTAGATCTAAATTCAAAGGAAAAATTATTCAAGCATCTCACAATACACTCATAAGGCAACCATGCTTGATTGTACTGAAACATCTAGAATGGGTGAGATGTTTAGGACTAATAAATTGAAAAATCCTTTTCAAAAATTATTTTCCAAAATTCTTAGAATATTTTTCTAAAAATATATTTTCAAAATAGTGATTTAACATAATAATGTTTTTATGGATTTCATGCTTGTCTGATTGATTATATATGATAGATGTTCAAAATTATATCTTTTTGAAAAATTATTTGACTCACACAATTAGACACAAGTCTCTTAGGTCAACACTAAAGTTCCTTAAGGCATTTAATAGAGTCAAACGGTGTCGGATACAGGAAGAGTGTTTTATTCTTTTTAGATCTTTCGAAAATTGTGCTTTAAAATCATTATCATTTCAAAATGTGTTTCGATAATTATGTTTTAAAATTACTATCATTTCAAAATGTGTTTCGAAAATTGTGCTTTAAAATCACTATCATTTCAAAATGTGTTTTGAAACTGTGCTTTAAACATCACTATCACTTCAAAATGCTTTTCGAAAACTGTGCTTTAATTACAGTCACTTATGTTTTCGAAAAGGCTTATGCTTTAAAAATTATCTTCATTCCAAATTATGATTTCTAAAATTATCTTCTTGAAAATTACCACACTCAAAATGTCATTCATTCTTTTGAATTTGATAAACCCTAAAGATACAGAGGAGGTCTACTTCATGATCTACAAGGACTCCTAGGATGTGTCAAATTTAGGGGGAGTCTAACAAATATGTTTTTAAATTATTAGATGATTCTTATAATTTGAATCAAACCTTAAGACTCAGAAGAAGATCGCTTGTAGTCAACAAGCTTCCTAGGATTGGGTCAATTTAGGGGAGGTCAAATTAAAAGAATTATTGAACATTTTCAAAATAATATTTTCATGCACTATATTTTCAAAATCCTTTTGAAAACATAAGAAATTGTCTCTTTCAAAATATTATCGTTTTAAATCATTTTGTTTATATATACACCATCACTTTCAAAATTGTTTTTGGCTTATCAAATTTTGGAAATAGTACTTACTTGAATTTGGAGAATTTCCAGGACACTTAGGGAATTATCCTTTTAGTTAAACAAGATTTCCTAGGATTGTATCAGTCTGGAAAAGAAATCAAGTCAAGTTAAGTATTGTGTTTTCAAAACAATATTAAAATTTTCTTAATATGTTAAGTATATATTTCTCAAAGTACAAACTTTTCAAAGAAAAAATATCTTTCAAAGTACATGTTTTGCACAATATTTTTCAAAATATTCTTTTAAAGTGCAAAAATCTCTAAGTAAAATATTTTTGAAAAGTGCATATTATTCTAAAATCTTTCATGTATGCAATCCTTTTTGAAAATCATTCTCAATTGGAAATTTTTCTAAGGTAATATTTGTTAAAAGTAAAAATTGTCTGAGTTCAAAACGTTTGATGAAAGTTCACAATATTTTTCGATTTGCACAATACTTTTTAAAGTGTAATTTTTTGGTGCAATTTAAGTAAAATGTATTTTCTGTTGGTACAATTATATTTTTAACTAGCTCGTTGCTATGCTTTCAAAAGAATTAAAATCAAGCACTTTCAAAAGTTTTTTCATTGTTGGTGCAAGGATGTGTTTGTCATTTTTTGATGTATGACAAAGGGGGAGAGTGAGCTTAAGTTAAATTTTTTTTCTCCCAAAGGATAGAGAAGTTTTCCCCAAAGATCAAAATGAGTTTTCAAAAGGAGGAGAGTGAGCTTAAGTTAAATTTTTTTTTGTCGTCTTCCCAAAGGATCAAAATAAAAATCAAAATGTTTTTTTCAAAAAGGGGAGAGTGAGCTTAAGTTAAAAAAAATTTTCTCCCAAAGGATAGAGAAGTTTTACCCAAAGATCAAAATGGGTTTTCAAAACTTAGTTCAATATTTTTTATGCCAAGGTTTAGCCCTTTTAATCTAATCTAACTTAAGATAATGTCAAACATCAAAAAGAGGGAAATTGTTGATGCAAGATGCATCAGTGATGTCCTCCTCTAAGTGTTTCAATGTTTGACAATATGCTTAAGTCAGTGATACATTGAACAAGAGAAGGGTTAGTCAAGAAAACTGGAACAAAGTGAACCAAAGTCTTAGTTAACCTAGACACCAAGTCCTGGTTCGTGGAATTAGGCACTAAGACCTGGTGAGTGAAGCTGGACACTAAGACCCGGTGAGTGAAGCTGGGCACTAAGACCTGGTCGAGGACTGGGCACCGAAGACTTGGTGAGTGAAGTTGGGCACTAAGACCTGGTGAGTGAAGCTAGGCACTAAGACCTAGTGAGTGAAGTTGGGCAAAAGTCCTGACAAGTGAAGTCAGGCACGAAGTCTTGGTCCGAGGGATTAAGCAACTTAGCTGAGCGATGACTAAGGACAGAAATAGAGACGGGTCGAGGTTCAGACGTCTCGAGATCCGAGAGTCTCGAAGGCTAAGCAAAAGTCCAACCGGATGGGCCGGGTGGCAACCATCTCCTGAAAGGAGTAGGTGAAAGGCGCGTTCCCGGGGGTGGGAACTTAGGCATCGGTTCGACCTAGGGTTTCGCGAAAATCCAAAGTCAGAACCAAACCCTTAAGGCTAAGGATATATATGTGTTTGCTTGTATTTATGTATCTTGTAGGTACCTAAAAGTAAAGACAAAGCAGGTAAACAAACACACAACAAGGCTGGAAACCAGGCTACTAGGCGCCTCCTTCAGCTAGGGCGCCCCAGTCAGCTAGGCGCCTCAATGATGAAGGGCGCCTCAATCATTGAGGCACCTCCTTCAACACAGGCGCCCTAGATCAAAGGGTTATCTGCTGCTGCGAGTTCGGCGTGGAGATAAGCTTTGACCAAGCCCTGTGAGGCGCCTCATTGATCACAAGCGCCCTATACCAAGCCTATAAAAGGGGTTTCGACCCCTCATTCCGAGCATTCTGAGCATTCCGAGCTAAAGAAAAGCGCTAGAGACGAAGCCCTGCTACCAAGGAGGCTCCAGGAGGAAGTGCGCGGCACTTCGGAGGTCCAGATCGGCCGGACGTTCAACTTTTCTATTTTGGTTTGAATTTACATTCCGCACTTAATTTCTATTATATTTTTTATTGTAAATTGTGCACTGTATGACGGGTTTCTCCGCTTCAGGAAAGTCCGGAAAGGAGACCATTAGTGGACGGACGTTCCTATGCTTAGGCCTTGGATGTACTGACCCTGAGGTTAGGAACCAAGTAAAAATCCCATGTGCTTTGTTCCTTCGTTCTTTCTATTTTCTGCTGTACTAACTCTATATCTAGAATGGTCGAAAGTTTACGAAGTTTCCGCGAAGATTTTTTTGGTCGATTTTCACCCCCCCCTCTATCGACGGCACCGGCCCCCACAATAAAACCCTAAGTTTTACTCGTATTCCCCGTTCCTTCGCGATTCTGTTGTCGCCTCCTCCCCACGCGATTTTTTTCTCACCGCAGCCTTGCTGTCGCATCACCGCCACCAATCTCGCCGGTGGCCTCACCGATGCAAGTAAGTCTTTAGCTCCAAATCAATTCTTCTTCCTTCTTCCTTCTATTCGCCATCGCCTACTCCCCACGCAATTCTTATTCCTTCTTCCTCATTAACGCTTAAACACATATGTTCGGCTCATTAATATTTATGAACAATAATTGTGAATTGTTCATAAACAATATTGATGAACAATGTCTATGAACTATAAACCATATTCATCAACAAAGTTTTTATCAAATTTATAAATAGACAAGCTCTCAAAACAAATGAATAAGCTTGCAATAGAGCTCACTAATCAACCAAAAAATCTTTAAAATGTAAAATTTTCAAACAAGCACAAATTTAAAGGTAAGTAACACCTAAATGAACCAAACCCAACTTTGAACAACTTGGTTCATTTTAGAGTTGGGTTAGCTTGATTACTTCATCAAACAAGCTTGAACAATACAAAGCTTGGCTCGGTTTGGCTCGTTTACTACTCTACCCTATCAAACAAGCTTGAACAATAAAATGCTTAGCTTGGTTTTCTCGCTTATATCCCTAATAGAAAATATATAAAAAATACAATAAAATGTTTCATATTTATTTAGCAAGTAACAACTTCTACAACATAAATGATACTAGAAATATGAAAGATAATGGCAATAATTAAAAAAGATTCCTCTACTAAATTAAAAAGAATATTATATAATTGATTTCTTCAAATTATGACAAAAAATATTACAATAGCAAATATCAATGTTTAGAATATCAAAGCAAATTTATTTTCTATCTTATCTTGGTTATTGGAATTGAGAACCTACAAAAGAAGCCTATGTACGCATGGAATCTGTAATATTCGACAATTAAATTATACGCGTTGAATCAGAAAATAATCTTGTAGCAACTTTTTGAAAATTTTAAAAAAAATTTAGAATTTTTTGGGGTCATTTTGGTAATTATGGGATAAACAGATAAGTGAAAAACCTATTTTAATTACTCTATTTAATTGAAGAAATGTTTATTATTGAAATTCATTTCAATTAACCTTATTTAAGCCTAAACTAAACCTAGATGGACGCTCACCCGACTCATCTCCCTCGCCAACTCTCTTTCCCCCTCTACAGCTCATCTTCTCTCCGAGCACCGCCAGTTGATTGTCTGAGGCCATCGCTAGTGCAGTCCCGAGGCCCAGGCCAGCCACGTCTCTCGCTCATCTCTCCCTCACGACGATCCAACTGCCTCCTCTATGTCGATCCCCTCTCCGTCCGATCTTCACCGACACCGCACTGCTCTGCCCTGTCGCGAGGATGGGCCACCATTGCCGGTTGATGGGGAGAGTACATCATGGTTCCTTTACCTCTTTCGTCTTCTGATCCGGTTTTCCCCTCTATCCTTCCATCCTCCCAAGTGCCACTGATCCGATCTGAGCGTCGCTAATCTAAGGAGAGCACACCAAAGAGAAGGATCCTTCATGCGATCTAGGGTTTGCATGGACCGCCATATCTGAGTAGGGGCATCGTCGACGCACCCTGGGTAAGTGCTACTCTGTTTGGTTTTCTATTTTTGGTTGAATTCCGATGTTAGAATGATTCAAGATAGCGAGAATGGATTGAAAGCTAATCGAATGGTAGATCTTGATAGAAACTATAGCTTGATTTGGGCGTGTGTTGTATACTTTGGATTGTGATCAGATCTCAACTAACACTGTATCGAGTCTGGGTGAGTGATGAGATTATTCGTGGTTCTGATCAGTAGAGATGTAGGGGTTTTGGATTAATGTTTTGAGAGCAATTGGTTTTCTTTAAATGGTTGATGTCGTGGGTGAATGTGTTAGCCCTGTTTCTATACAACCTATGTTGTGTCGTGAGTTGTAGAGTTTGCAATGGGTTGCTATTTTCAAATAGGTGTTAGACCTGTCCTGTGTTGGTGTCGTCGTGGGTTTTGGGAGTTGATATTGAGGCCTTTGGTTTTAGCTTTGGGGTTGATATTGTTGCCGCAAGTTTGTGCTCAATTGTTGAGCTATGAGGTTTTAGGAGTTGCCACAAGTTATAGGCTGGATCATCCTTATTTGGAACTCCTTGTCGTGAGGTTTATCATTGGTGCATGGGTGTCGTGTTCAAGTGAGGTGTTTTCTTAAATCGGATTTGGTTTTAGTGTTGTAGATGCTTTTGAATTGGATTAGTATTCGGGTTAGCTCTTGTGAGCTTATAACTCGCGTCATGTAGTACATAGTTATAGTTAGGGTAAAATGGTTTGATTCACATGGGGATGTATTATCTTGAGATGACCTTGATTAGGTTTGTAGTTATGTTTAGCTAGTTAACATTTATTAAAATAGCTATGTTGTATCTTGTGATACAAGGCATTGGTTTGCTTTCGGATTTATGGACTAGGAGTTCTCTTCACTAACGAGCATCTTCATTTGAGGCAGGTACCTCTAATTGACTCCTTACTTCTGATATTGTATGCATGGCTTATTGTTATGGTAGTAGTAGGTTATTACCTTTTTCGTACTTTTGATTATCCCGCTTGATACTTAACTGCTTGGACTTTGTGATAATCATAGTTATATCTATACAATTTCACTTTAATACTCTTACTCTAAAGAGTACACACGTGTGAATGTGTGCTTAGGATTGGTTATGATACATTATACCTAACATTAGAATGACCACTAGTTATACTTTTACCTGATTACCCAGTTGTATGATGGTTAGGTTATGATACATTATTCAGACTTGTGCATGTCATATTATGGTATGGATGATGATCTGGTGGCTGTTGCATTGATTAGTATCATGCATTATCCTTGCATTGTTACATAATTATCAACCCTTCACTCCCTTGTGGTTAGATGGATCGACAGTCATATCAAGATCTGCCCACACAACCACTCAAGAATTTGAGGTTGACGGAGGGTGGGCAATTTGCCACTGTCAGGACACGTTAACCCACTCAGGGGTAGTGGTAGATCGGAGCGATGTATATTCGATGGATCACACCTCTTTCCGGTGATTCGAGGGAATGAGAGCAGTGCTCCCCCATTCGCTTGGGGTAGGAGTGTGGTACTCCGCTTATATCCTGTCCACTCGGTCACTCCGGAACAGTAGTGGCAGAGTGTGTATAGTTGTCACAGCCCTACTTACTCGACTGTCTGCATACGACATGTGACGATGGCTTAACTGGCTTCAAGGGGCAAGGTTGTAAAAATCGCTAAGCGGCAGCCGGGCGGAGAACTACCGCCTAACGCCTAGGCGTTTTTACTGTTTATAAGAAATCTAATTAATGGTATTATGAATAAATGTATGCTTCTCCTTTGTACCCTTAGCTTAAGATATTTCTATCATTTCGCCTACTAAAAGTATAATAAAACAGGTATATACCAACCAATTAAACATAGACTATAGTGGATTAGTAACAAAATGACAGTAATATTTCCTCTGAACTTAATCAGATAATTCAAAATGACAAGAAACTTAAAGTGTTTAAACTGACCGTGTGGAAATGCTTAACATCTTCCTCAAAGATATAAGCTTGCTGATATGATCTTGCTCATTATGAATATTAAGGTGAAATTGATGGTTGTTCATCAAGTAGTTTGGAAGAACACCAATCCATGCACCAATGCTCACGTCAAAAAGCACATCCCCAGGCCAACTAAGTGCACCTTTAATACTTTCAATAACTGATATTGCAAAACTTCGTACCTATCCAACGCAGCTATTTAATCAAATAAATATCCAAGAACAACCAATATGCATGTGTCTATCCAACGCATATCTCACCTTTTCTATATTTTTTATATCAAATTTTCTTTAAATAATTAAAAAAAATGGTCTGGGCGCTGCCCAGGCGCCGCCTAGGTGGCCCCCGCCACAACCCTGCCGATTGGCACAAACTCGGAGCGGTTGGGAGCCGATTGGCACCTAGGTGGCGCCTAGGAGCCCGCCCAGCCCGATTTTTACAACATTGTCAAGGGGTGACATATGACATTGCATTGTGTGCATATAACGCATGATTTCATTTGATTGAGTTATGATTAATGCATATGTTTAACATGCACATACAAGAGGTATTTACATATGATTTTATGGTCTTGCTCGTGTGGTACGAGCTTACCCGTGGAGAGGTTTATCATTGCTCGTGTGGTACGAGCTTGCCCATTGAGGGTTCCGGTTTGCGGGGTTATGATCTTATTATCCCGCGGGATGGGTTGACTCTGGTATGTATATTTCATATAGTACTTCAGTTAGGTTTCTAATGTCATTATGAGACTGTATTTGCTTCATTCTATATTGCTTGTATACTTTTCGATGTCATGCATATCTTATCTCTTTTCCTGCTGAGTTCACTTGGACTCACCCTGATAGTTATATTTTTGTTTCTAGGATGGCATGCTTGGAATTGCCAAGAAAGGCCCAGCAGCCAGTCCCATCCCGTCGATGATTTCGTCTTGGTTTCAATTTTGGTATTCATGTGGTAATGATGTATTTTCTTTTCTGTTTTTCATGGATTTGTATATGTCCTTTAATTTGTGGTAGTGTGCTTTGTGTGCCCTAGAGGACCTTGTGATGTATTTTGGTGATGTAAGTCTAGCCAGTACGCGCTTTGTATGTTCGTGATTGGTGTGTGATGCATTTTACTTTCTTTTTGTTATATTTTTTACGATTGTGTTGGCTGAGGTATGTTGGAGGTCGTGTATGTTATGTACAAAGGTTTCAAATTGTCCGCTGTACAAGAGAAATATTATCCGTTTGCCATCGGACATGCGGGTCCCCCGAGGCGTGACAAAATCAGATCATATGTTCATAAGATCCTAGCCTCATTCATATTCTACTTGGGATTTGGCTCAATTAGACATACTTGGGATTTAGCCAGGATTTGGCTCATTAAGGTTGGATTGGATCATAAGATCCTAAGTCTAGACCATAATCTTAACTATCATACTATCAAGATTATGAGCTTGAAAACTATCAATGAACTAATAAATAGCATACAATTTTGTTATGTTATCTTCCATGACACCTAAGTGTATTTAATTAAATGCAAAATTTTCAATCAATTAATTAGAAAAAATAATTTTAAATGAATCAATAACATAAATAAGAATGATCAGTAAAATCAATATTAATTGACTTAAAAGGGTTGGTGTTTTACTGCGTTTAGTTCACTAAATCAAACTACTTTTTAAGATCAATTATTTGAGCTAATGTAGAATTTGAAGTTGATTCTATAGGAATAAATTTGACATTTTATTTTTTTTCCTATTTGAATTATTTTACCAATTTAAATTTCAATAATCCTACTTATCTCAATTGATGCCAAGCATTTTTAACCGTCCCAACCTGACATTGAGTTTGATATCGATTTTGATAATCAAGGTTGATGGTTGTATAGTTAAATGCCAGAACTAACACTCAGAAAATTCAACATGTTTGGATGGCTGGTTTTTGCAATGTTTGTCTGTGCCTTTTTTTTTTTTTTTTGCTTCCATCTTTCTTCGATTCTCATGTTATTTTTGAAATTAACTGTTGCTATTTCTTAGTTGCTTTGTTAGATTTTTTTTTCCTTTGTTTGGCCTTTTTTAATAAAGAGGATCAGAACACTAACAATGTCAGATTGAACTAGTTGAACCACCTGGCCATTCTGAGTTTGAAGGCATTGGTTTAAGCACAATTCCAAAGCCAAAGATTACTAAAATAACTAGTAGATAAAAAATAATGGGATATGGACTAGAAAGATATGGAAAGCCAACTGCCTCTTTGTTCGAAAAGTAAAAAAGTATTCTTTTTACACATTGCTTCAAGTGCAGTCTTTCTATGAAAGAGGTTCCAGGTCAAATAAAGATAAAACAACTGGATGAAAAAAATTTGCTGAGCGTCCTGCTATATGGTCAATAGGATAAAATTCAAAAAGATAACAATTTCTCATCCACAAGGTTTCTTCAATGCAATAAAGAAAACCAGGATATTATTGGAAGAAACATGATAGGTATTCATTTTATAAAATCACACAAGAAAAATGCTCTTAAATAGCTTTTCGGTCAAACATTAAATTTCTCCGGTAAAACTCGGAGTAGGCGAAAAAAAATAGTAATACCTGGAAGTATTGATTCCATATACTATTTTTACAAAGACTCAAAGGATGTTCTTCATGCTTTATCTCTGACCTCGAAAGCAAGCCAATGTTTTCATTAGCTAACTCTTCAGTTTTTGTAACAGCGGAAGCTTCCATTCTACGCGTGATTTCAGACTGACTAGCAACAGTTAGAATTCAGAAACCCAGAACATGTAAAAATAATGCAATCTAGAAACCTAGAGGAAATATTAATGTCCCTTGTGTTTTCAGTAGCTCATATGTCAATCATGGTACAATCAAATATGATGAATGATAGAGACTTACAGGGTTTAGCAGTAAATCATCTTTAAGCTTATTATACTGCTTCATCTTCTTCTCCAATTCAAGTGCCCATAATGTGTGATCAAGTGGCAAATAACCCAACAAAAGCTGCTCACTACAAAGATTATTCTCATAACTTCCAATAAATGAATACAAACAGAGATCGTACTAATAAGTAGCATCAAAAGGCGATTCAGCTATCTAGAGAGAGAAAATGTCTTATGGAGAATGCTAGAACGGTGAACTGATCAAGTGTCCGGACATTGCTAACTTTTCATAAACTCTCGTAATTCAACGGGAATCAATCAGGACCTTCCATACTGTCGGACGCACGGCATGCGGAACACCCTGACACGCTAATCTTCGCACCTCCACAATATTAATGACCCTCTTCAACAACTGAGAACCAAAGACGGTAAGTTCATCAACATCGAAGAAAAAGAAACAAGTGGAACATGGGGGCGGCGACAACATGTAGGGTAACCCTAACCGTGATCCGGAAGTCGACTAAGACTCCGAGTCGCGGGGTTCCTCCTCCAACCATGGACGACACGGACTCGGCTCGCCGGAGGGTAAGTCCGATCTCTCGGAACCGAGAAGCGCAGGAAGGGAAGGAGATTTAGAAAGCGGCGGGGGCGACGGTGGAGGCGGCGGCGGTGGCAGCGGAGAGTCCGGCCTTAGAGTTTTGGTATCGTAGCGGGAGATGGGGGCGATCATCAGGTGGCTTGGAATACCAGAGAGGGCTGTTTAGCCACTCGGGCACGCTCTTCTTCTTCATCACCATTGCCGGCGTACTTTCGCTTCAGACTTTCCCTGTCCTCGTTTCACCTCTTAATTCGGGTTTTAACGTAGCAAAAAGATAAAAGACAATTTTATAGATATTCAAAAACACATTTTTTTTATAATGTTTTATTAAATGTATCAGTCCCATCAAACTCATAGAAAATCGTACCACTATGATTTAAAAAAATCATGACGTTAAAAAAAATTCGAGAAAATCCATATTTATCAAAAAAAAATAAAAACGTTTAATAATTTGTTATTTACCAAAAACATATATATATACCCCTCCCATTAATAATTCTTTTTCATAATACACTTTTCGAGATATCCAAACCACATTTTTATCATTTAATTTTAAAATAATTAATTTTGATTTAGATACGGATATTGTTATCTTCTGTCACCCTATAAATTTTGTACAACTCGACTCATCCCGAATCTTTTATTATATTTTACAATGATTATGAAAAGATTAAAAAATAATTAAAAAATTATTCTATAAATAATTTTTCAGACCCTCCTTGGTTGAAATGAATTTATTCCGGGCTCTCTTCGACTTAAAATAAGGATATAAATAAAAAATATAAAATATCGAAAAATATAAATAAAATTAAATAAGAAAAAAATTATAAAATTTAAAAAATAAAATAGAATTCATAGAATTGTATATATTAGAAATATATAAAATATAAATTAAAATAAAATTTATATATATAAATTAAAAATATATTTGATATCATCGAAAAATTATTTAAAATTGATTATATTTCATTACAGACCTAAAAACGACCTGAAATAAATTCATTTCGGACCCTCTTTAGGCGTGAAATATTTTATTTCAGAATCGCTTTGGGACTGAAATATTTTTATTTCAAAGACACTCTTTAGGCATAAAAATGTAAATTATAAAAAATATAAACAAAAAAAATAAAAAAAATAAAAAATATAAATTTTGATATATCAGGCCCTCTGTTAGTTTTTCCAAGATCTGAAGCTATATTAAACATTAGCATCATATATAAATTATTTTTAAAAAGTAAAATAAAATAAATAGAGTAGAATATAAAATAAACAGAAATTTAAATAAAGATATAATAAGAATAAAGAATAAAGTAAAATAAATAATATAAGTAAAAACATATATAATATGAATGAATAATAAAAAATAAATATAAAAGAGAATGATAAAACAAATATATAAAAGATAAAAATATTCTATACATAATTAAAAGATTGTGTTATTGTGAAAAAATTAAGAAATAATTAAAAAAATTATCCTATAAATAATTTTTTACGCTCTCTTTGGCCCGAAATAAATTTATTTCAAATCATCTTTGATGTGAAATAAGGATATATAAAATATCAAAAAATATAAATAAAACAAAATAAAGAAAGATATATAAAATATAAAAAAAGATATAGAGTTCATAAAATTATATATATTAGAAATATATAAAATTAAAATTAAAATAAAATTTATGTGTAAATTATGATATATTAGATGTCATGAAAAAATTATTAAAAATCTATTAAATTTCATTTCAAACTCTCTTTGGCCCTGAAATGAAATATTTCAGGTCTAAAAAGGACTAAAATAAAAAATTTCAGACCCTCTTTGGGCATGAAAATGTAAAATATAAAAATAAGATAAAAATAAAATAAAAATAAGAAAAGATATATAAAATATAATAGTTTTGATATCTTAGGTCCTCTATTAGTTTTTTTCCAAGATCCGAAGGTAGGTTAGATACTAGATTTACATATAAAATTAAAAAAAAAGATAAAATAAAATAAATAGAGTAAAATATAAAAAATAGAGATTTAAATAAAGATATAATATTAATAAAGAATAAAGTAAGATAAATAATATAAGTAAAAAATATATAATATGAATAAATAATAAAATAATAAATATAAAAGAGAAAGTTAAAGCAAATATATAAAGTGATAAAAAATAAAGATAGAAATATAAAATATAGAAATACATAAAGAATAAAAAAGTATAAAATATAATAAATAAATAGAGTTTATATATTAAAAATACAAGAAATAAATATAATAAAAATTAAAATTAAATATAAATGTGAAAAAAATAAGATAGATAATAAGATATAAAGATATAAAAAATGAGCAATAAAAGAAAATAGTTTAAATATGCTATAACCGCAACATGATACATTATTTCATGCCAAGTTGCATGATACGAGAAGATCGTTACTAGCAGTTAGGATTAAGTTTTGACATTATAATTACTTTCTCCTAACTTAACCTTACCTAGTGATATCAAGTATTGATAAATCTAAATATCCTAGGTTCATTAGTAAGTTTTGGCGAAAACTCACTGATGGACTTAGAAAAAGTCTGATTGCAACAATTTCAAATATTATAAGTTTATGGTGTTGCAAAGACTCGAATTGTACTATCGAATGTGTATTTAGAGTGTTTCAAATATTCTTTAATAGTACGATACGTTTAAGCTTATTTAAAGATAAATTAAATTAAGTTAATTTTTTTTCACATTTATATTTTATTTTAATTTCTATTATATTTATTTCATATATTTTTAATCAATAAACTCTATTTATTTATTTATGTTTTATACTTTGTTTATTTTTTATTTTTTATGATTTTTCATATTTTATTATCTCTTTATATATTTATTTTATCTTTCTTTATTTTTATATTTATTATTTTATTATTTATACATATTTATATATTTTTAATTATATTTTTTTACTTTATTCTTTATTCTTATTATATCTTTATTTAAATTTTTATTTTTTTATTTTTACTCTATTTATTTTATTTTTTTTAATTTTATATTTGAAGTTAGTATCTAACCATCTTGGAAAACTGATATATCAAAACTATTATATTTTATTTATCTTTTTTTATTTTTTATATTTTACATTTTCATGCCCAAAGAGGATCTCTGAAATAAAAATATTTCAGGCCTCAAAGAAGGTTTGAAATTAAATCTAATTGATTTTTAATAATCTTTTCGATGGTATCTAATCTATCTTAATTTACACATATAAATTTTATTTTTATTTTTATTTTATATATTTTTAATATATACAATTCTACGAACTCTATTTCTTTTTTACTATTTTATATATCTTTCCTTATTTTATTTTGTTTATATTTTTCAATATTTTATATTTTCTATTTATATCCTTATTTTATGTCGAAGAGGGTATGAAATAATTCATTTCGGCCAAAGATGGTCTAAAAGATTATTTATAAGATAATTTTTTAATTATTTCGTAATCTTTTCATAATCGCACAATCTTTTAATAATTTATAAGATAATCTTTTTTTTATCTCTTTATATATTTGTTTTATCTTTCTCTCTTTTATATTTATTATTTTATTATTTATTCATATTATATATTTTTTACTTATATAATTTATTTTACTTTATTCCTTATTCTTATTATGTCTTTATTTAAATCTCTAATTTTTTATATTTTATTCTATTTATTTTACTTTATCTCTTTTTTAAATTTTATATCTAAAGCTAGTGTCTAACTTAGCTTTAGATATTGGAAAAAAAACTAAGGGTCTGATATATCAAAACTATTATATTTTATATATCCTTTCATAATTTTATTTTATTTATATTTTTTTATAATTTACATTTTTACGTACAAAGAGGACCCCTGAAATAAAAATATTTCAGTCCCAAGAGGACCTAAAATGAAAATTTTCAAGTGCTCTTTGAGCCTGAAATAAAATTTTTTTCGGCCCCTTTGGGCTAAAATTAAATATTTTAGGCCCAAAGAGGGCTTGAAATGAATTTATTTCAGACTTTCTTTGGGTGTGAAATGAAATTTAATCGATTTTTAATAATTTTTTCGACGATATCTAATTTATTTTAATTTACACATGTAAATTTTATTTTAGTTTTTTTATATATTTCTAATATATATAATTCTAGGAATTTTATTTTTTTATATTTTATATATCTTTTCTTATTTTATTTTGTTTATATTTTTTAATATTTAATATTTTCTATTTATATCCTTATTTCAAACCAAAGAGAGTCTGAAATAAATTCATTTCAGGCCAAAGAGAATATGAAAATTATTTATAAGATAATCTTATAATTATTTCTTAATTTTTTCACAATCGCAGCAAAATATAGTAAAAAGTTCGGGATAAGTTGAGTTGTACAATGCAGGAAGAGATATATAGAGTGAGAGAAGATGAGAATATATGTATCTGAACCATAATTTATTATTTTAAAATCAAATTATAAAAAGGTGGTTCGGATATCTCGAAAAGTAAACTACGAAATGAAATTTTTGACATGAGGGGTATAAGAGGAATGAGTTGATTTTATATGTGTCCTTTGGTAAAAAATAAATCATAAGATGTTTTTTTAGTAAATATGAATTTTTATATACTGGCTTTTGGTAAAATGTCGAAAAAAATTAAAAGGTTGCCCAGTAGATGTTTTTATCTCAAAATACCTCTTATAGTGTAATGACTGCATATAGCTATCATAATATTATTTTTTACTTTTTCAACATTATTGTAATAGCTATAATTAATTGATACATCATATAGATGATATAATATGTCAAATTTATTTGACAGTTGAAAGTGATTTTAATTTATTTAAAATGATTAGGTAAATTTTAAAGTGATTTTATAACATTATTTATTTGACAGTTTAAGATTTAAAACTCAAAATTTTTAAATTTTATGATTTAGTCATAATCATTGTTGTAAAAATCTTGATAACGGCTACATGTAGAAGTTATTTAGTAATAGGTAAAACATGTAAAAAACTATTTGGTAATTGTTACAATATGAAAAATCAACTATTTCAATTTTAGAGTTTGGGATTTAAAGTCTATGATTTTAAATTTAAAATTTAGTCATAACCTGTAGAAGATACTCGATAGCTACTACAATATAAAAAACAACTATTTATCAAAATCTTAAACCTTAAATTATAAATTATGAATAATATTATATCAAAACACTCATTGCTAACTTTCTTAAAATTATTTAAATTTCATTCAAATCATTTTAAATTGATTAAAATCACTTGAAGATAGTTGTAACAACTATCTAGTATTTGCTACAATATGTAGAAGCTACCAAGTATTTGTTATAATACTGCAATAGTATTATATTAAGTGTTACATGTTATAATAGCTATCTAGTAGCTTTTACATATTGTAGTTGTTAGGATTTTTCGAGATGCAAAATCTATGTTTTTCTATAAAGCAAGTAGTTGAAGAGAAAAACGATTACTTAAAATTTTTTACAAATCCCAAAATAACAATATCATACATGTGAAGACATAATCATATTTCAAGGTCGTTGTTTAGGAGCTATAACTTTCTAATGACATTTAGATGAAAAGACATCAACTAGTAAGTCTGATAAGACTTGCCTCTATTAGTATTCACGTTGAGATATCTTCATAACCACTTCACAAGCCACAAGTTGCCTCTCCGCAAGAGACAACACGAGAGAAGAGAGGGGAGAGACGGCGACACTAAGGATTGGTTAGCCAACTATTGGAAGACACAAATGGGACGGTAGAAGAAGAAGCCTACTACACAAGGGGGTTGGCTAGCAGCAAGGTTGGGCAATGGCATGGTAGGGCGGTGACTTGGTAGGGTGGCGACACAACCAAGTAAGAGCTAGAGGAAAAATAAAACCCTTAAAACTTCTACCTTTTATTCCTCGAAGAGGTCTTTTATATCTCTTCATTAATGCTCGAGGAATAAGCCAAAGCCCAAGATCATATAACATGAACAAAAAACTTTAAGCCATATCATCTGAGTAGGCCTAACCTTGCCTACAAGAGGTGTAGCCCATACGCATTTCCGATGCTGCAAATACTTTCCATATTTGCCCTTTGCCTGGTGTTATGCTACCACAAGTGCATGGTTGCATTGTTAATAATAAAGGGTTATCGAATCTATAGGAACTGTGGTTAAGCACTAGTAAGGTGGTGAAGGAAGCTAGCTATGCTATCGAAGAATTGGTTTTGGTTCATAATCCTAAGAAGTAGAACAAGAGAAGGAGAGAGGAGAGGTCTAAGAATCCAACGGGTGAAGGTCGGTTGGGAATGACTACTCTAGGTTTTCGGTTTCATTGTAACACAAATTGATGCACACTAGTTTTTTTTACCTCCTACCATCGATGTCTATGTTTTATAAGGACCTTAACTAAATAGCGGAGCAGTTGCACCAGAGTGATTCCCCTATTAGCACCTAGTGCAATTAAGTATAAAAGGTAACGTAGAGAGTCCTGTGGTTAAGGGTACCAACTGTCACATGAAGGCCACCGAGTATACAACTCCATATTACACAGATCACTTCCTAGAATGGGATTGACAGAACCCCATTAAGCGTGATTAGCAAATCCCTTGTAAAGAATTGCTCTCCATTTCAAGGCAACATCTGAGATGTCTAGTTGTTAAGGATACCAACTGTCACATGAAAGCCCCCGAGTGTATGATATTGGGTATTCCCTCTATGTGGTGAACAATCTCTACAATGGTTTAATCAAACTACACACACTTACAATCCAATCTCACATACATATTCAATCAAACACAAACAAAATATGAACATGTCATAGAATAAGAAATATACAACCCAAAAGATTTACATCAATCAATATACCATAATTACTCCCTACATCCTAGAGTATAGAGATCTACTCTATGAACAATGGAAAAGACATCAAAGATTATCAAAGTGGGCAAGAATCAACTTAATCTACAAGATGGAGAAGGAGACTTAGCCCAATATGAAGATCTGTCGTCGATGAGATCTAATCCGTGCTCTGGAGGTAGGCGTGATGCGGAATCCAACTTTAAACTGTCACTTTGTTATTGGGATGATGGTGGATCTTAGCCTCATGGGTCTCCTTTGAGGGAAGAACCCTTACCCTTGGAAAGGGGAAGAACTCCCCTTTTGTAGGAGAGTGATGCAGCTAGATGACACTATCGTGCATGCAAGGCACGCCCATGCCTCACATTTTTAGCCACAGAGAGACACAAACAGGGCACGACCTTACCAAATTGGCACAACCTAGCCTCTAGAGATCTTGGCCGATAAGGGGAGGCACGACAATGCCAAATTAGCACGACCTGCCCTTGTATCCTTCGTAAAGTGAGACACGGTCGTGCGAATTTGGCACAACTATGTTTTGTAAGCTTCATCAGGGAGGCACGACTATGTCTTGTAAGCTTCATCAGGGAGGCACGACCTGCTCTTGGAGGCTTCAGAAGAGAGGCATGGCCTGCCCATGTGGAATTTGGCAAAGAGTTCTAGAAAGCCTTGGGTGAGATACGACCTTGTTGGATTCACCTTTCGAAGCATGTTTTCGATCCAAAATACCTCCAAATGGCATCTTGTCATGGAAATAAGGAAAGAGCAAATCTCCATACAAAATAGGATAATTATGCTAATAAATGATAGAAAAAGATGAAAGCATGTAAACTGTAAATAATAAATGTATATGAATATGCATCAAAAGGTACCTAAAAGCATATATAATCTATGTGCATCACACTGTAGAGATCTTTTACGGAAAATAATCCCTCTAGAGATCCATGTGAATATAGTATACAAAGTTTAATAGAATGGTTACCTTTATTGCATGAACGATATAATCCCGATAGCAACTTTGATTCGCTATATCTCAGCATGATCATAATGGTCACGCTTCTATTAGTATCCACAAAAACATGTTCCACGTTAGTCGCACGAACTCAGATTCAAAAAAGAATTACCTTTGTTGTGCTAGCAATTAGGATGGTTCAGCAAGGTAGACAAAGGGGTTCGACCAAAGGGGAGAGGAAGAAGAAAACAATCTCTAACTCTTCATTTTCGAATACCAAATGTTTTTGCCTCTTGGTTTCCCATTTAATTAATGCTTCATTAATTCCTATTAGTAGATATTAATCCTCTTTAATGGTTGAGTCTAATTCAAAAAGTCCAATTCAAATTAGACTCAATCTAATAATCCAATGATTGGATTCATTCGAGTTTAACTCAATGAATCTAATTAGGATTTGACTTAACTCTATAATTTTAAGGTCCATCATATTTTAGTCAAACTAAAAATTAATTCATCTTCAAATCAACATGTTCTTTATGTGTGATCCAATAGACTCTTATAATATTAGCAATGTCTCTAAAACCATTTTAGATGCATATGCAATGAGTGATATCTAGCACTACATTATTGTTATCTAAGTGATGAGAATGTCGAGATTTAACTTAAATTTTCTATGTCTATTATCTTGTATAACTTGGTTCTTTTATCCTCAATATCTAGAATGATCCATGAGGTATAAAATATGTCATCCTCTTATCAATCTTTGTGTTTCTTGATCTCCAAGTAGACACACTTAACCAAATGAGCTTAATATCTCATATTGACTTATTTGAGTCCTCGATATTTAGAATGTCCATAAGGTATAAACTATGTCATCCTCTTATCAATCTTTGTGTTTCTTGATCTCCAAGTAGACACACTTAACCAAATGAGCTCGATATCTCATATTGACTTATTTGAGCATAATTATGTATTTTAGCATGATCCTCTTATCAATCTTTATGTTCCTCCTTGAAATGAGAGTAGATTAGGATGCCATCGATGAAGATGATAACGAACTGATCCAAGTATTCCAAAAATACTTGGTTCATCGGATCCATGAATACTACAAGAGTATCAGTAAGCCCAAATGACATTATCAAAAACTTATAATATCTGTATCGTGTGCGGAAAGTTATCTTCTGAATGTATAAATCCTTGACCCTGAATTGATGATAGCCTAACCACAGATTAATCTTGGAATACACTGATGTATCCTTTAACTGATCAAATAAATTCACAATCCGTGGTAGGGGATATTTGTTCTTGATAGTCACTACATTCAACTACCTGTAATCAATACACAACCTCAAAGAATCATCCTTCTTCTTCACAAATAGCATTGGAGATTCCCACGGAGAAATACTCGTTCAGATGAATCCACTATCTAGTAACTCCTGGAGCTAGACATTCAGCTTGTCCAACTCCTTATGTGTCATACAATATGGAGCCTTTGATGTCAGTGTTGCCCCCAAAATCAACTTAATCACGAACTCCACTTACCTCTTGGGAGGCAAACCGAGAAGCTACTTTGGAAACATGCTTGGATATTCTCGAACCACGAGAACATTCGAGAGCTGAGACTACCACTATTGTCTGTTGTGATCAGGGACAATAGGAAACCCTGACATCCACATGATAGAAACCTTTGAGCTTAAAGCATAGAGATAACTGCAATCCCATCGTCCCTGGTGCCAATGAAATCCCATGAGGGTTTGTTCAAAGGTTGGAACATGACCACCCTAGCTTGAAAATTGACGACGGCATGATAGGCAACCAGCTAGTCTATGCCTAAAATGATATCAAATTCAACCATCTCGAGAACCAATAAGTCTACTGTGAAAGTATAACTACTGAAATCCAATGGATAACCTGTAACCTCCTGAGTGATATTTAATACCTCTCTGGAAGGTAGAGATTGTTGGATCGAGAGAACCGATAGAGGGGGGTGAATATCGGAAAACGTTCGGATTTAAGATAGAGAATTTGCACAGCGGAAGATAAAAACAAACCACGCGAACACAGTAATTTTTTACTTGGTTTGGAGCCTAGGTCGACTCCTACTCCAAGGCCCACGATCGTTGATCGTTTACTTTGGGCAATTCTATATGAGGCGCAAAAAACAGTTTACAGTTTTGAGTTATAAATATAGCACAGTAAACTTAACAAATAAAAAGAAAGCTCTTCTTTTACCGACGTCCGATCTAGGTTGTCTTTTTCGGAGCAGCGGGACGTCGTCGGCTCGAGTTGGGAGGTTTCCGGAGCGAGGCGCGAGAGCAGAAGAGCGTAGAAGCGTTGATTGAAAGTGTTTCTTGAGCCTTGGGGTCGAGGGCCCTTTATATAGGGCCTGGGGATGCCCGGAACGTCGGGGGCGCCCCCCCACGTGTCACTCGATCTGCCTCGGTCTCGGTCAGCTTCTGATCCCTTCAAACTCGGGATCAAATCTTGACCGGGGTGCCCGGGATGCTGGGGTCGCCCGGGTTGACCGGGTCAAACTTTATCCCTTGGCTTCGCTGGCTTGAGCTTCGATGACTTGCTATTGGGGGCGCTCGGAGCGCTGGGGCGCTGGGGGCGCTCGGGAGCAGCGGGGGCGCCCGGGAGCACGGGGGCGCCCGGGAGTTGAGCTGTCGAAGCTTGCTTTGCTTTCTTGTGTTTTGTGTTTACCTTGGGCGCGCCCGGGACACTCCGAGCGCCCTGGTCAGCTGTTGCCTCGTTCCTTTGAGGCTCTCTGAGCTGCAGACACTCGTTCCTTCGGTCCTGCATCCAGGGTTAGTCCAAAACACAATAAAATAATAAAATATTAGTTTATACAGCCTTAGCTGTCTTGGTTCTGACTTTGGGCCTCCAAAATGGAACCCTAGGTCGAACCGACGCCTACTGTTCCCTCGACGGGGAACGCGTCCTCACCTACTCCTCTCGGGAGAATGTACCTGATGCCAACCGCTCCTTTGGTTGGACTTTTGCCTGGCGGTCCTTTGCCAGGTCTTGGATACCGAGCTGTCCTTCGCCCGGTGCCTAGCATTCCTTCGCTAGGGCTTCAGTCCCAAGCTGTCCTTCGCCTGACGCCTAGCAGTCCTTCGCTAGGGCTTTTTCGCCCTGGCATTCCTTCGCCAGTACCTAGCAGTCCTTCGCTAGGACTTTGTTTCCTGGCAGTCCTTCGCCATTGCCTAGCAGTCCTTCGCTAGGGCTTTGTACCCTGACATTCCTTTGCCAGTGCCTAGCAGTCCTTCGCTAGGACTTTTTAACCTGCACACTAGAGTAACTTGTTAGATAACAAGTAAGACTTAACTTTTGAACCCTGTTGCCATTATCAAAACACAGGTTTGACTTTGGTGCTTTCTGCACCAACAATCTCCCCTTTTTTGATTTATGGCAACCCTAGTTCAAAAAGTTAAGTTTAATCAAAGCATGTAAAAATATTAAATTTTGTTCCCTCCCCCTGGAAGGAATCTCCCCTTAGATTTTTCAAAAGTTCGTGGGGTTCTAAGTTAAAAAAAAAATTTTACTTAGAATTTTTCAACAGAAAGCTTCTGTATTTTCAAAGATGATTTTTGCACTTTTGAAAACTTAAGTGTAGGTACTTGGAGATCTTTTGACAACTTAAGGTTTAAAAGTACATAGAAGAGTTTTTGAAAGCATGAGTTTAGAGTACTTTGAAAAATTTTGAAGTCTTTAAGTTTAAAGTACTCAAACGTCTTTAACTTAAAATTTTTTAACAAAACTTAAGTACTTAGTAAATTTTAAAAAGCTTAAGTACTTAGAAAATTTTGAAGTACTTAGAAGATTTTGAAATGCTTAAGTACTTTACAGAATTTTTGAAAAGCTTAAGTACTTAGAAGATTTTGAAAAGCTTTAGTAGTTATAAAAGCTTAAAAAAAACTTTGAAAGGCTTAAGTACTTAGAAAAACTTTGAAAAGCTTAAGTACTTTTGAAAATTTTGAAAAGCTTAAGTACTTAGAAGATTTTGAAAAGCTTTAGTAGTTATAAAAGCTTAAAAAAACTTTGAAAGACTTAAGTACTTAGAAAAACTTTGAAAAGCTTAAGTACTTTTGAAAATTTTGAAAAGCTGGGTTAAGTACATTTTGAATAAAGGATAGATTAAAAAATTTTGAATTCTCTCCTTTCTTATCTCTCCCCCTTTGCCATATATCAAAAACAGATAAATATAGCAGAAATTAAAATGCATAAAGGAAATAATTTTCATAAAGGAAAACATTTGCATGACTTTGCTGTACTGAACCAAGACTTAGACCAAATCAGTTGATTTTCTCTTGTAGGGACCTGTCTAACCCATTTAGCTACTTACTAACTGTTATAAGCAGTAGTTTTCGCTAGGGTTAGTCAAGTTAAGTGTTTCTGTTCAAGTTAGATTTTTTAAACTTGACACTTAACTTGATTGCTGTGTAAGTTGTATTTAGTGCCCCAATTACTGCAGATGCACTGACTTAAAGCATCTTGAATTAAGGCAAAGACCTAAGCATCTCAACCCTTTCTAGGTTATCAATTAAAAGTACCCTAAAGTGCTTGTGAGATGCTGGCTTCTAAATCTATAGGTACATGCAGTTCTAGGGTTAGGGCCTAGGCTAAGTCCATTTGCGAAAAAACCCTAGTTTTGAAAGGGGGTAGTTTTGAAAAAAAACTAAGTCCGAAAAATTTTTTAAAACTGATTTTAAAAACAACAGTTTTTCAAAATTCTTTTAGAAACTGATTTTTAAATTTAAGTAAAGCAAAAAATCAAAAGTAGAGTTATTCTATTCTACAGAGCACAATCCTAATTGCCTTCTTAGTGAGCTGAACTCAGACTCAGGTAAGGGTTTTGTGAATATATCAGCTAAGTTGGATTTTGAGTCTATATGTTTAAGTACTATCTCCCCCCTGGCTACATGGTCTCTTACGAAGTGATGTTTAACTTCTATGTGTTTTGTTCTGGAATGTTGGATTGGGTTCTTAGTTAGATTAATTGAACTTATATTGTCAATAAATACTTGAGTTTGGGTGTAGTTGAGCTGGAAGTCCTTAAGAGTGTTCATCATCCATAAAAGTTGTGCTACACACTCTCCTAAGGCTACATACTCTGCTTCAGTTGTGGACAGAGCTACACAGTGTTGTTTTCTGCTGCACCAACTTACTAGACTATTTCATAACAGTTGGCAGCTTCCACTTGTGCTTTTTCTATCCAATTTACAACCAGCATAGTCAGAATCCGAGTATCCTAACAAATTGAAGGTTGAGGTTCTAGGATACCAAATCCCTACATTTAGGGTGCCCTTTACATATCTTAGTATTCTTTTTAGGGCTGCTAAGTGCGTTTCCTTAGCACAGGTTTGGTATCTAGCACACATCCCTACAGCAAAAAGAATGTCAGGTCTGCTAGCTGTAAGGTACAGTAGACTACCTATCATACTTCTATATAGTTTGAGGTCTACTGGCTTACCATCAGGGTCACTATCTATTTTTACATTAGTGGCCATAGGGGTTACTTATGCTTTTAGAGTTATCCATTTTAAATTTCTTTATTAACTCTTTAGCATATTTGGATTGATGGACGTAGTTTCCATCTCTAGTTTGTTTGATTTGTAGTCTTAGGAAAAAGGTAAGTTCCCCAACTAAACTCATTTCAAATTCATTTTCCATTATCTTGACAAACTCTTTTAGGAAGTTTGTGTTGGTGGATCCAAAGATTATGTCATCTATGTAAATTTGGGCAATAAATATATCTTTTCCTAGGGTTTTAATGAATAAAGTTGAGTCAATTTGTCCTTGTTTAAATTCTTTAGAAGTTAAGTAAGTTGATAAACGTTCATACCAAGCCCTAGGTGCTTGTTTTAACCCATATAATGCTTTAGTTAATTTGTAAACATGGTCAGGTTTGTCTAAGTCCTCAAACCCAGGGGGTTGCCCTACATAAACTTCTTCTTTAATGAATCCATTTAGGAAAGCTGACTTTACATCCATTTGGTATAGCTTAAATCCTTTATGGGATGCAAAGGCTAACAACATTCTAATGGACTCAAGTCTAGCTACTGGGGCATATGTTTCATCGTAATCTAATCCCTTTACTTGGCTGAATCCCTTAGCTACTAAGCGGGCTTTATTTCTAACTATTTCTCCTTGATCATTTAGCTTATTCCTAAAGACCCACTTAGTGTCAATGATGGATTTGCTTTCAGGTTTAGGCACTAGTTCCCAGACTTGGTTCCTCTCAAATTGGGCTAACTCTTCTTGCATAGCTATGATCCAATCAGGGTCAAGTAGGGCTTCATCTATAGTTTTGGGTTCTATTTTTGATATCATAGCTATTTGACTAAGGTTTCTATAGGAGGACCTAGTCCTGACTCCTAGAGTTGGATCACCCACAATTTGATCGGTTGGGTGACTAAGTCTGGGTTTCTTGGTTCTCCTAGAACTTGGTTCAGCCTCAGGTCCGGCTGGTTGGTTTGGTTCACTATTTGATTCGACTCTTAGGGCTGGTTCATTTGTTGGTTCGATAATTATTTCAGTTGACTCATTAATTGGTTCAATAGTTAGTTCGGTTAAGGGTTCAATTAAAGGTTCACTTGTTTGTTCATTATTTTCTTGATCAGAATTTGATGAAGTTAGGTCTGGATTATCAGATGTTGAGTTGACTTCTTCATCAAATATTAAGTTAGTTGTTTCTTCAATTTTCTTAGTTTGTTTGTTGTAAACTCTATAGGCTCTACTTGTGGTTGAGTATCCTAGAAAGATACCTAGGGTTGATTTGGACTGAAATTTCCCTAAGTAGTCTTTGGTATTTAGGATATGAACTTTGCATCCAAAGACCTTTAGGTAGTGTAGATTTGGGAGCCTATGGTAGTACAGCTCATAGGGTGTTTTGTTGTGTCGCTTGTTAATCAGAACCCTATTTTGGATGTAACAAGCCGTACTAATCGCTTCTGCCCAAAATTGGTTTGCTAAGTTAAATTCGTTGAGCATAGCCCTAGCGGCTTCCTGTAATGTTCTATTTCTTCTTTCGACTATCCCATTTTGTTGGGGGGTTCTAGGACATGAAAATTCATGTAAATACCCATTGATCTTACAAAATTCCTCAAACCGTTGATTTTCAAATTCTCCCCCGTGGTCACTCCTAAGTCTTTTAATTTTAGTATCGTTTTTATTTTCAATTAATTTGCAGAAATCATTAAATAGGTTTAGGGTTTCATCTTTGGTTTTTAGAAACCTAACCCAGGTAAACCTAGAATAATCATCAACTATTACTAAGCAGTATCGGTTCCCGCTTAGTGACTTGGCTCCATGTGAATCAAATAGGTCAAGGTGCAGGAGCTCAAGTGTGGTTTGAGTTAGGTCAGATTGGATTAGTTTGTGATTAGATTTGGTTTGTTTACCTTGATTACATGATTCACATATTAGGTTTTCATTGTTTTTAATTTTGGGGATTCCTTTGATTAGGCCAAGTTGGGTGACTTTTGAGATAGTCCTCAAATTAGTGTGACTTAGTCTCCTATGCCAGAGGTTCGATTGTTCTAGCTGGGTTAACATACATTTGGGTACTGAGGGAAGGTTTATAGTGTATACATTATTTTTCCTAGTGCCCTTAAGTATGATTTCTGAGTTTTGTACATTTCTAATCAGGCAGTTAGAATTGTTGAATGTGACTATATCAGAATCACATAACTGACTTATGCTAAGCAAGTTAAACTTAAAGTTTTCAACCAAAAGAACTTTCTTAATAATAAAGTCAGATTTAAGCTCAATATTACCTAACCCAATTATCTTGAGTGTAGCATTGTTACCAAATGCCACTGAGCCTAGGTTCTTGAACTTGAGTTTGGTGAACTTCAATTTATCTCCAGTCATGTGTCTGAGCAACCGCTATCCAACATCCATTTGTCCAAATCTTTATGTTCCTACACATAAAAAGTTTTATTGATTTGAA
This sequence comes from Boesenbergia rotunda, assembly GCA_024364735.1. Lineage (NCBI taxonomy): Eukaryota > Viridiplantae > Streptophyta > Magnoliopsida > Zingiberales > Zingiberaceae > Boesenbergia > Boesenbergia rotunda. The sequence goes on from JAGFNQ010001030.1 coordinate 884,425, forward strand.
TCCAATTAGAGTCAGGAATAACTTAAATTGAGTTTCACTGCCTAGTCTGTCTCACCCAAATCTAAGGTTTTCAATCATGTTAGCCTTATAGGTTTTGTGAGACAGGTTTTGATAAATAAAATTACTTTGAAAAATTATTATTTATTTTGAAAACATTAAATTAATTTTTGAAAACAGTTAAGTTTATTTTGAAAGGATGTTAGAATCTATGCTTAACTGAAAATTGTGTTAGATTTGAATTTGACAAAAAGTAATTTGAATTTGAAATTCAAAAATTGGCTTCCAGGTCTTGGCGAGGCACTAGGCCTTCTTTGGCCGTAGCCTTATTGGATCATCAACCCTTTCCTTGACAAAGCCGTTTAATGAAATTTCATTTTCAAAATTAATTTTTGAAAAAGTTCTGGTCTAACTAGTTTGGATTTTGGATCGGTAGCTTCGGCTAGTTTCACCAGTCTAAAGAGACCAAGTAAACTTAATCTTATTAGAATTGGTTTCCCTAACGTACTATCATCTCACCTCCACCCAATACTATGTTATCAAGTTTTAGTTAAGTTTGTTTAGTTCTTATACTAACCTAAGTTTAATTAAGCATGGTAAATTGCAGAAATTAAATAAACAATCAATCAGGCAAATTGCAAGAATTAAATTCTATTTAACAATAAAAATAGTTTTTAATTTGGCTCCCCCTGGACTAAAGCCACGGTAATGATTAGGCAAGATGTGAATCTTGTCCTTGGGGATCCAATACTGATTTGATCCAGTTGGTTTGTTCAGGTACAATTTAGGTACCCATGCCTGAATTTTACCTCTGGACTGATTCAGTACAGCAAAGTAAGATCTTTGTCGGGATTTGGTTCTATAGCCAAGTCCGGATCGATTTAGAACAGACTTCTGTTTTCCAAGAATCATGTCAAGACCCTTGGAACCAGAAGTGAATCGTTCTAAGGCAGCTCTAAGATCCTTAACCTGAGTTTTCAGGGAGGAGTTCTCTTTCTCAAGTTTTTCAACTTGAGTAGGAGTTCCTTCTTGAACTTTCTTGGTTAAGGATTTAGAGTCAGCTCCCTCTTTCAGGAGTTTTACTTCCTGTCGGAGGGACTTGACTCGGAGTTTGGCTTTCGCCAAATCTCGAGAAAGATAAGAAATAAGTTCGTTTAATTGACTTCTATTGAAACCACTTACCTTGATTTCGCCGTCTTCTGAAAAGGTTAGTCTGCCGTCGTCTTGTTCAGATTCTGACTCGGTCCCGACTTCTTCTGAGGCGGTCATGGCTAGTAGGTTTGACTGGGGTGCTTCTTCTTCTTCTTCTGAGGAAGATTCGTCCTAGGTTACTTGGAGTGCTTTCTTTCTTCTTGTCTTTTTGGTCTCCTTCAGGTTTGGACACTCCGTCTTGTAGTGGCCCTTCTTCTTGCACTCGTAGCAGGTTACGTTGGGCTTGTTTTTGTCATTTGTGGGTTCAGCTGGTTCGTCCTTTCTTCGATTGGCCTTCTTTCTGTTGGTTTGGTTCTTTAATTCTTTATAGAAACTTCGGGCCAATTGGACCAGCTTCGGTCGATCTCCTTCTTCGTCTTCTGAGTCTGAGTCTGAGTTAGACTCGGGTTCAGGTTGTGTCTTCTTCTTTGTTGATCTTCCAGTTTTTCCTGCAACAAAGGCAATACCTTTTTCGGCCATATTGCAGTTAGTCTGTTCATGAAGTTCTAACTCGGAAAATAATTCATCTAATTTAATTTTAGAGAGATCCCTTGAAACCTTGTATGCATCTACCATAGATGCCCACAAGGTATTTCTAGGGAAAGCATTTAAGGCATACCTTATTAGGTCACGGTTTTCGACCTTGTGACTTATAGTGTGAAGACTGTTCATCAATTCTTGGATTCGTGCGTGGAGCTGGGCTGCTGTTTCGTTGTCGGTCATCTTGATGGTGTACAGTTTGTTTAGGAGCAGATCTCTCTTACTGATCCGAGTGTCTGATGTTCCTTCGTGCAGCTCGATCAGTTTTGCCCACAGCTCCTTGGCATTGTTGAAGGGGCCCACCCGGTTTAGCTCCTCTTTTGTCAAGCCACATTGAAGAGTCTGAGTCGCCTTTGCATCTGCGTTGATTCTTCGTTTCAGAGCGGTGTCCCACTCTGTGTAGCTTTGAGGAACCCCGTCAGCATTTGTTAGAATCTCCAGTCCGGACTGGATGATAATCCACATGTCCACCTGAGTTTTCAGGTGGACCTCCATTCGACTTTTCCAGTAAGAAAAGTCTTCTCCATTGAAAAGTGGAGGTCTGGCGGTGCTGAATCCTTCTTGCATGACCATTTAATCTGAAAAAATAACTAAAAAAGATTTCCCAAGACTTGGTCTTGGATTAGTAGTGTGGGATGAATAAAATGAAATAACGAGGGGTGTTGCACCAACCTCGATTAACGGGAAAAGGAAAATTCGAACGAAATATAAAAAAAAATCGAACGAGAAAAAGAAAATAAAAATCCGAAAAATTTTCAAACTGGTGGTTGCACCAAATTTGAACTTCCCCGCTCTGATATCACTTGTTGGATCGAGAGAACCGATAGAGGGGGGGTGAATATCGGAAAACGTTCGGATTTAAGATAGAGAATTTGCACAGCGGAAGATTAAAACAAACCATGCGAACATAGTAATTTTTTACTTGGTTCGGAGCCTAGGTCGACTCCTACTCCAAGGCCCACGATCGTTGATCGTTTACTTTGGGCAATTCTATATGAGGCGCAAAAAACAGTTTACAGTTTTGAGTTACAAATATTGCTCAGTAAACTTAACAAATAAAAATAAAGCTCTTCTTTTACCGACGTCCGATGTAGGTTGTCTTTTTCGGAGCAACGGGACGTCGTCGACTCGAGTTGGGAGGTTTCCGGAGCGAGGCGCGAGAGCAGAAGAGCGTAGAAGCGTTGATTGAAAGTGTTGCTTGAGCCTTGGGGTCGAGGGCCCTTTATATAGGGCCTGGGGGCGCCCGGAACGTCGGGGGCGCCCCACCACATGTCACTCGATCCGCCTCGGTCTCGGTCAGCTTCTGATCCCTTCAAACTCAGGATCAGATCTTGACCGGGGCGCCCGGGACGCTAGGGGCGCCCGAGTTGACCGGGTCAAACTTTATCCCTTGGCTTCGCTGGCTTGAGCTTCGATGACTTGCTATTGGGGGCGCCCGGAGCGCTGGGGGCGCCCGGAGCGCTGGGGGCGCCCGGGAGCACGGGGGCGCCCGGGAGTTGAGCTGTCGAAGCTTGCTTTGCTTTCTTGTGTTTTGTGTTTACCTTGGGGGCGCCCGGGACACTCCGGGCGCCTTGGTCAGCTGTTGCCTCGTTCCTTTGAGGCTCTCTGAGCTGCAGACACTCGTTCCTTCGGTCCTGCATCCAGGGTTAGTCCAAAACACAATAAAACAATAAAATATTAGTTTATACAGCCTTAGCTGTCTTGGTTCTGACTTTGGGCCTCCAAAATGGAACCCTAGGTCGAACCGCGCCTACTATTCCCTCGACGGGGAACGCGTCCTCACCTACTCCTCTCGGGAGAATGTACCTGATGCCAACCGCTCCTTTGGTTGGACTTTTGCCTGGCGGTCCTTTGCCAGGTCTTGGATACCGAGCTGTCCTTCGCCCGGTGCCTAGCATTCCTTCGCTAGGGCTTCAGTCCCAAGCTGTCCTTCGCCTAGCACCTAGCAGTCCTTCGCTAGGGCTTTTTCGCCCTGACATTCCTTCGCCAGTGCCTAGCAGTCCTTCGCTAGGACTTTGTTTCCTGGCAGTCCTTCGCCAGTGCCTAGCAATCCTTCGCTAGGGCTTTGTACCCTGGCATTCCTTTGCCACTGCCTAGCAGTCCTTCGCTAGGACTTTTTAACCTGCACACTAGAGTAACTTGTTAGATAACAAGTAAGACTTAACTTTTGAACCTGTTGCCATTATCAAAACACAGGTTTGACTTTGGTGCTTTCTGCACCAAC